>JAANDH010000710.1:138598-150724 GCA_011799765.1 Nymphaea thermarum
CCCCTCAACTAGAGGGAAAAAACCACGGGTGATGAGGACTGGTGCCCACTAGCAACCAGACCCTCTCTCTCTTAGAGATTTCATTCACACCAAAAAATTAGGGTTACAAAGACTTAAGTAAGGCCCAACGAGGGCTACAATCTGGATCGGGTCCATACCCAGACCCGGTCCCAAGACCCATACTTATATGCTTCAACAAATAGAAAGGAATGAGTGTTCTGGGGATAGGATCCATCTGCTCTCTATAGAATTTGAGAGTAAGCAAAGTGAATGAAAAGATATCCAAATCCAAGATGGATGGATCTATCTTTCTATTCATATAGAAACCTATGTTCATATAGAAAGACTTTTTTAATGATATGTCTATTTTTTTCTCTGGGTTGGGGTGGGGGGAGTGCAAAGAACATTGAATTTGTGACAAAGGTAAAGAAAAATATCTCCACGGAGGAGCAATAAATTGAATTAGGAAACATATATAGTACTGTAATTTATTAGCCAAAGGGTTGAAAAATGAATGCATAAAATGAGGGGGGCTTGAGAGTGTTATCCGTATCGTACGATACGGACGCGTATCGTACGATACGTATGGTCTGTATCAACATAAACGATACGACACACATTAAATAAACGATACGCGTACGTATCGTACGTGTATCGTCCGTATCGTGCGATACGGGGGCCGTATCGTACGATACGGGCGATACACCCCCGTATCGTACGATACGGGAGAAAACACATATTTCTTTATTTTTTAAAAGTTTAAACACTCCTCCCCCTCTCTCTTCTTGTATTTAAAGACTCCAATAGACGTAGGAGGGATAAATTTTGCCCATTTTCATAAAAAATAATCAAGGATCCATCAATTTGGGAGATATTACCATTGAATCAGGAAAGATGATAACTATATGTTTTGAACTTATAAAATTGTGATGTAATCTAACTATCTAAGTCCAAAAACTCCAAGTCCTAGGACTCTAAGTCCTCAGATTCTATAAAATTTTCAAGTTTAAAATCGTGATGGATGCTTATATGTTATTCTTGAAGATTTGATTTCTTATTTTTGAATGTGTCGTTGATAGTTGATAACTTGATACACATGAATGTTCCTTATGTATGATGATTTTTTTATACTTGAATACATTTTTCTTAATTTCTGATTTTTTTGTTCATTTTTTCATATTTTTCTCTATTTTTTCAGATTTTTCTCTATTTTTTCAGATTTTTAAATATTTTTTAAAATTAAAAAATTAATTTTACGATACGCTACGCTACGTTTGCGATACGTTACGATATGGCGTATAGGTCGGCCCGACCGATACGCGATACGCTACGCCTTTTATAACATTGCTTGTTGAGACCCTTACATGCACACAGGAAGAGGTCCAGTAGTTGGGTTAGTCTTAAAGCAAGAAAACTGGCATTTGAGGCTAGACAACAGCTAGCTTCATCATTTTATAAAGGTATATGTGGGCATTCTTCTCTGCAAAAGATAAGATTATTCCAAAAAAAAAAAAAAGAATTCTCACATATGGGACATATGTCTTGTTAAGGAAGATGAACATTCATCACCTACTCCTAAGAACTAAGTTTATAGATAACCAAACAGCATGCATAATTTTGAGCTTCTTCCTAAGACTTTTGTGTTGAATTCAATTTTATAAATAGTTTATGTGATAAATTCAGTGTCTTTTTTTTAGGTTGTACACATAGCACACACAAACACATATCAAACAAGTAAGCTTCATGTGGGTACTCAATTGAAAGTGTTTATGAGTTTTTCTGTCTCCATAAAAGGAAAAATTCAAAGAGAAAATGGTATAAACTTGAACGAATTTTTCCCTTTTCTTTAAGTGTATATGAGAAACTGTACCTACAAAGCATGTAGACTCTAGTTTTAGCTTACCCTCTATCATATATCAACAACAGGCAAGAGATCATAATAATTAGATTTTGAGAAACAAGTAATGTCAACCACAATAATCCAGTCATGCTAGTCAGCCCAGCCTCCCAATATAAAAGTAGGAGAAAAGCAAGACAAATACTACTGCAGTGGAATAAAGTCAGCTGTTGCATAGGTCCAAACATTTTCAAAAGATATAGACAATAACGAGAAAAACCTTTCAACAGCTTCTTCATATGGTCCTTCGTTCTCCCAATCCAATGAAAGAAAAACTGCCTTTTCCAGGTCCACATTTTCAAACTTTTGTGCACTTTGTAAGGATTCTGAAGAGCCATGATTTTGTGCATCAGACTCTGAAACAGATGTAGATACGTGACTTCCGACTACAACATGGCCTTTGTCTTCCTCTTCTGACTCAGTATCGCTGTCAGGCTCAAAAGAACGCTTAATAGCAAATCTGGACTCAGCTTTGGATTTTCCAACTTCAGCTATGCATCTTGAGGTGGCAGCAGATTCAGACACTCTATGGAGATTGGATTGCATCTGTATCCATCGATTTAAAGTTGGGAACCTGCAATAAATTGAAAAAATGTACTTGAATGACAATAGCATAGACAAGAACAAGAATAGGTGGAAAATAATTGATGTTAAACCTAAGACCTGTATGACTGATCAAGAGCGAACTCATAGAACAGTCTATCATTGTCAGCAGTCTGTGCTATTGAATCATTGGAGGACTTTGATTCTAAAGAGATACTGCCACTGGATAATATGCTACTTCCAAATACACACGCCAGCACAGCCCTCACTGGAGACAATGTTGCAAGATGCTTGACTACATTGAGCTGAAGAGGATATGCTGGAGTTACAGGTGATGTGGCTGATAAACCATGCATTGAAGCCTTGCCTTCTGCAGAAACATTGGATCGGGATTTGATGTCAAGGCTGGCCCTCCCAGAAGATGGCATCAGGGGAATACAAGCCCAACCATGACCAAATCTTGGAGGGTACACTGGTGGTACACATGCTGATATCACTTGGTGAACCAAATCAGCAGACATGATATCAGCCACTTTTACGGCTGCATCAGCATTGCTTCTTTCAAATACCAAACGAGTTAAAAGCTGCAGAAAACATATAAAAGATAAATTATCAGGAAAACTACATAATGAAGTACAACGTTTTGGATTTCATAGGCAACAGATAAAAGATGTGCCTCTCATTATGCAGCATAATGTCCAAGTGGTTTCTCTAGATATAATTACCTTGTCAAAAGTTGACCATTTTTCACTTAGCCTCAAAACAGGAAAAAGAAAATTCTTCATACAACATGTATCACAAGATAATCACAGTAAATCCTCCCCCATAAAAGAAAAAAAAGGAAGCTGATATGCATCATTTCAGAAATTAGTTATGGAAAAAAAAACAGCGTAGCTGCATTACATTAACAAGGTAAAGCAAGATCTCTAGCAGAAAGAGAGAGAGAGAGAGAGAGAGAGAGAGAGAGAGAGAGAGAGAGAGAGAGAGAGAGAGGGAGATGTCAACATGTCAAAGTTATTATAGATTAACAGCAAGTAAGCAGACTATTTCATCATAAGGACAGTGAGGATATGCTTGGGGATTGGGTTGTAACCATCAGTTAGTTGACTATCCAACCCACTTAGGCCTGGTCCAGGGTAAGAAATTAGGCTAGACCTGACAAGAGGCAGGTGCTGATTATAAACATGCTGAGTTGGGTCTGTCATCAACTTTTTTCAGGTACTCAAGTTCTGCACCGTACATACATATATGTGTGCCAACCACTTAAAAGTTAAAACTAGAGTACACCCATCCTAAAGGATGAGAATAGGTGCAGGCATTGATGTATTTTTGTGCGCGTGTGTGTGTGTGTCTATATCTTATAAACTTATGCTGCCCATTATTTGATAAATAATCAAATAAGACAGATATGCTACGGTTATTTTTCTTTTTCTTTTTCTAAAAACATATTTTTTGTGTTTTATAAATTGTTCATCTTTAGATATTTTGTTAAACAAAATTAAAACGAGAATAATATATGTTTTAGATTAGGTTTGGAACAATCAGAACATAGTAACTAACTAGGGATCAACTTTGGAATCAATAGAAATTGACCTAACCTAGCCCATTATCATCAGTACTATGTCCAGATTGACACTTACTCCTAAGCGGCGAATTCATATGACCAACTGACATTGATATGATATTTGGATTCCTGCCTATGAGTGTCATCAAGATGCATTAATGGATACAGATGTCTCAGATTAGTAAACATAATCAATTTTCTATTTTAAAACAAAAAATCAATCGACCGAAATGCCTAACAAATTAACTGCTTAGTGCTAAGCAAAAGTACTGTTCTCCTTTGAAAATATAAAACCTAGTAGAGAGAAAGAGAGGAAGGCGGTTGCATTGAGTGGCAAAATCCTGCATATAAAGACATGGTGAAACCAGAAAAAAAAAACTTACACACACAAACATGCCAGTGTAAAGCTTTTGCATACATATTTTCATATAAATGTGCAATATTTTTGTCCATTTATGCCCTCACCAAACCCATCACAACCTACTTCCATTATAGCATTAAAAAGGTTAGGTCTGGTGTAAGCCTGTCCAGAACTGGCACTATTCTTGATCCTTAGGAAGTGAAGAATGAAGCCCCTCAGGAATATCAATTAAAAGTGAAATCTTGATTATAGGCCTTTACTATGGTCTCTAACTCGCGTATTTGCTCCTTAAAGGTTTTGCTCATATGCATTAACTTATTTCATCTAAAACAAGCTCACATATCACTTCCCAAAAAAGTACCCTGTCCTGCTTCCCACTTTCCAAACCAGATTTTGAAGTGGCTAACACCATTTTCCTTATTGTGCTCATGTTCTGACAAATGCACCAAAAAACAAATGCCACTCTTGACAAATTCCACAAAGTACAAATGACCATAATCTCTAACATATCTATGGTAAATCTGACGCAGGAGCAGAGCATA
Source organism: Nymphaea thermarum (assembly GCA_011799765.1). Classification (NCBI taxonomy): domain Eukaryota; kingdom Viridiplantae; phylum Streptophyta; class Magnoliopsida; order Nymphaeales; family Nymphaeaceae; genus Nymphaea; species Nymphaea thermarum. Next base: position 143,506 of record JAANDH010000710.1, read on the forward strand.
AAAAACAGATTTAATTTCAATTTGGCTTTCATTTACTATTTTATTTTATTGGATCTTGTTCTAGTATTTTAGGGTTTGATTGACTGTTACTTTGTTTTGATCCAGATCCAGGGGTCCATTTTAGGTTATATAAAGACGTTTAGAGCCTCATTTGTATGTACATCAATGAAACCCTAATCTTCTTTGAGTTTCTTTTTTTTGTTCTGTTTTCACATTTCTTTTGATTTTCCTAGTTAATTTAGACATTGACCGTGGGTTAGAGGAGCAGTTCTCTTTCCGCTGTGTCAATATCATACACAACCTAACATTAGGTAACTTTGTAGATTCTTTAAATTCATCAGTCATAGGAATACAGGATCAGAAGAATACAGGATTGATCGTTTGTTAGAACCAATTCAACTAAACAGAACCTTTTCTTTTTGTCCATATTTGTCCAGATTCCGTTTAGGAGAACAGGTTTAGGTCAAGACCCAAACTATCTCTAGCATGCTTGCACGATATGTCAGGCTTGCCAGCACACAATAGAAAATCTAATTTTATTCCTTTGTTCTAGCTAGGCAGCTTTAATAAAAGTCTCTGTTAATTGTGTGATAATATAAGTTAATAAGAATCGTAGATTTACAAAGAGCTAGTTTATCTATCTTGGGAATGGGTTTACATGTGAAAGCTTTTGCCTGCATGTGTGTAAGCTCCTGCAACTTACTAGAGCCACTGTTTAGCATGTTTTTGTTCATAATAAAGCCTTTATAATTAACAAAACAATACAGACAGATGATAAATTCACAGGTGCTATGAACCATGGTCCTACGGTTTTCTTTAGAAGTAAAGAATTATCCATGGCAGCAAAACCTCAAACGGCTCATCCTTGCTTTACCATGCATTGCTTGATCATTTTGCCTTACAACATATTCTTTTATTAAGTATTACAAACAATAGCTTATCCAGCGTCGAAAGAAGGAAACGCCATAAGCAGATACCATTCAAAGGGGAAAAGTCCGAACATGGCAAAAAGAACTGAAAGCATGAGAAAAGGAGCTCTAGGCCCACAGCACTAGATACTTACATCTTTAGGCCACTCGTACACAAGCGAGAAAAAGTTAAAATCATGAGTTGTGTCAATCCCGTCAACTATGTCGCCTATATTTGCAACATAGATTATGAAAGCAGAAAGATAAGTGGCAGGTTTGCTGCTCAGGTGACCAAGAGACCTTTTCCCAGAATCTGTGGTATCATAAGTAGCAGCGTCTGAGTTGCGCTCGCCTGCAGTTGAACTGGCTGAAGTTGGCTTGATAATTTTAAGTCCAAGCCCAAGCACCCCATCTTTCTGTGTAGCAGATCGCGCTTTCTTGTCCATGTAAAAGGTGTCTCCTTTCACAGGATTTTCTTCTGTTTCTTCATCAGAGAGCGCTCTAACAAGATTGTGGAGCTTCCCTAAAGATAAGATAAGACAGGTTTAAGACCACATAACAAGGTCTTGTAGAGTTGCAGATTACCCAAAATAGATGCATTAGTTAATGCTAAAAAATTAAGGTAGAGCATTCATGAATCTTCAGCGTAATAATGGGAGATCACAGGATCCAGAATGGAAAACTAACCACTCAAAAATTGCCGTTTCCCCTTGTGAGCATCCTCAATCATCTGGTCCAATATGGCAAGGGCTCGCTGCCTATGCCCTTGTTTGTTCATTTCAGATACTGATGATCCAATAGTTTCCCCGGCAAAAATTGTTTGGAGGATCACTGGCTTCTCCTGAAGGCACAGAAATACCAACTTATCTTTTGTAGGAAAAGAAAAGTTGAGAAGTGGAAATGAGAAGGTTACACTCCTGCTTTATTCTCTTATTGACTCATTCTTAATTATAGGAAATCCGGTGCTCTCACTCTCGGTGATATAGCCTCACAAAAAAACATGAAGGCCTTAATGTTCCTTCAGTGAAGAGGGTAGCTGTGGAATTTCTCCACTTGCAGTAAAGCCTAATTAGGTTATCAGAGAATTAAAAAACTTAAAAAGATGATTTAGAAAACTTAGTAATGTCACAAACGGGTGGTGCAAGTGCCTAAACAATTGATATATCCTAGTCAATGTTACCACCCAAAGCGAACCCACCTTACACATATGTTGATATCCACAAAATCTGTGATTCTGAAGGTTAAAATTGACTACGAATTTTTAAAAAATACATGCTTAAACAAATCTTAATTACATGTAAAATATCCATGCAGGAGCGAAGCGCATCGGCCAAAAAGTAGACCAGTGAAAAAGGTCGCAGAAACTCTCTATATGTTAACTAGGAAGGAAACATTTGAACAAACACCAATATCTCGTCAGGATGCACTTTCCAGTCATGAAAAAAGATGTTTTGAAGAAAAGAAAGATGGAGATGGGTCTATCATTATTAGGTAATAAAACAATAGAAGGTGCATTCAAAGAACTTGCCAGAGCATAAACTGGATATAAAGGGGACAAGTTCTTTCCTGACAGCCACAAATCCTTATTGGGAGACACAGTTACATAGCTAGCTAATTGTAGTATGACTAGTTGTATGCCATCATGTTCAACAAAATTGAGAACAGAATTTTTTCCACAGGAGAAGGAAAAAAATTTGGAGACGTATTGGATGGAAAGAAATATGCCTGTAATAAATGTGGTAGTTTTTAATTTTTATTATTTCTGATGGATGGATTGGCATACAAAGGCAACCATTCATAAATTTTATTGCTTATTTATATAATGACAACGCATCTTAGTAGTCTAAAGATATTCAGCATTTAAAGAGATAGAAGTTAAGCAATAAAAGAAGAGCATTTCCAATAATGCTTAGTATGAAATCATGCAAAAAAAAAGAGTTTGGCAAGCGAACAATACATTCATATCTTTTGAACTTGTATAGCACATATTCTAAATTTGGTTCAAGAGTATATGCAACCGGTCAAGACAAGACTGAGTTTTGTTCATCATTGAGAAACTAAAGCAAGACATATCAAAAGCCTTAAAAATGTTATGTAAACTAATATGCTATTTTCATATTTAATAAGTGCCCTGATCTCAAATTATTGCAGATCGGAAACTTCATTTTGCTTGCTATTATAATGCTGACAAGCATCAAGCAAATCAAGAATGTAATGTGTTGATGGTGACTGATGATTAATTGGCTTTCTGTTGTAGTGTGTATGACACAGGACCAGGCAACTAACAAATGCAATTTTTATTATTTGTGATGAGGCAGAGGTGTTTCTTCAATTTATAAAGTCTGCCTGGAAGCTGTTAAGGAAGTTTGACAAAGAGACAGCCATGTTTCAAAAAGTTTATAAAACCTAGGATATACGATTGAGAAAATCCAAAATATCAAGCATGAAACAAAAATAACTGTATTTGACATTTGAAAATTTTCAATAATCTAAGATTCTAAATTCAACTTTAGTATGAAAATGATATATATGGGCTTCTAAAATATAAGTAGCAAAAAATATGACAAGTATGCACCACCATGAGTTGTTCGATCAACATAATCAGAGGGCCTACAAATATAATATAACTTTTCCAGAAAGTTAATAATGGATAATTGTTGAGTTGGCAAGCAAATAAACATGTGTCCATATGCCAGATCAAGCTGATTGAACAGCTCATCTTGTGTGTGTGTGTGTGTCTATATATATATTTATTTATCCTTCCTCCAGCCTCACACAGCACGTGCCCCGATGCATGCATCAGGGCATGTATGGTCATTAAAATATTAAAATAAATATCAACAATATAAAATATATTAAAAACATTATTTTTTTGGAAAAGGAAAAATGGCAACAGAAATGTGATACATGTGAGAGGTAGCATATCATTGCACCAGGAATACATCACTATGAGGAATGGCCCCCTCAAAGTTGCCTTGGTGCATTAGCGAGAATTCTCTTGTACAAAAGCAGTGACTGATGGTTCCTGTTAAAGAGTGTTTCTGCAATATTAGAAAGTTGAATAGCAGCTCTTTAGATATTTTCTTATATTTAGTGGACTGATTTTGTAATTGTTATGTTACCAACCCTAATCTCTTTTAATATGAGATTAGGGTCACGTGAATAAGCAAGAAAGTGTTTTCCTCTCTCTCTCTCTATCTCTCTCTCTCTCTTCCTCTCTCTCTCTCTCTCGTCCCCTTCTTCCTCCAATATTCAACAGTTCCTACCAACATCAAGAAGGTATGAATTGGTTTTGTGCTGCACTATGTAAGCTTTCTTTTGTTATTGCATATCCTAGTTTGTTCCAAAAACCATGGAGACAAATAACGCCCTAGAGAGTGCAGGACCCACAGTTTCAAGATACACGCCACACAATATCTGAAGTGTCTGAAAGCATGCATAAATATTTCAATCATCATAATCAAAAGCAAACCTGCTCCACAAAATCAGTCAAGCGCTGAAGGACACGCTTTATAACAGAAATTATGCATATCTCTTGAACCCTATCCCAGTGAGTTAAGCCTGCCCTTGGAGCACCTCCAGGATAAATTTCAGATAACAAAGTCCTTGCCTGGGCATAAAGGCAAACACTAGGTTAGGAAACCAAATCCACAAATTCGACTTCTGTAGCAAGAATTCGACAAGTACTTAATCTTGCCTGCTTTAGCAGCTGCCTACACAATTCAACGGATCTAGCAGATGTTGTAGCCACATCAACACAAAGAAGAACCTAACAAATTGAAAATTATACTTGATCAGATAAATGCTTCTAATAAGATGGATAATTATCCAACATTTGTGTTTCAAAAGATGGAGTAGATTTTATCAGACAAACGGCCATACTGCTGCTATAGGTCCTAATTGAGAACGCAGAGAAGAAAAGTCGAGTTCCTGTTCAGCACTGGGAATTCCCTCAGCAACACGAGAGAGAGCATCATCTACCTGTCCAAAAACAAATAGATTAGTTTCAACTAGTTCAGCATATACACAGGTATGTAATGCATTCGTAAGCAGAAAGATAAATGCATACACAGATGCATATGTGCATATATACATGGGAAAGAAAATGAATGCCTCTCTTCTTCTAAACTACCTCTGTGCCAAGAGTCTGTCCTTCTAGTTCAAAAGGGGTTAGGCACCAAATGTTAATACTTGTGTGCACATGTATATGTATGTATGTAAGTATATCCAAAACTGTTGATACAGAAAGTTTGGTAATCAGCTAGTTTCAACCTGACAGACTTTGTAAGAGGACAAAACAATGACGAAATTATAGTGTTGTACTTTCCAGTCCTCTAAAAGTTTACACCTTTTGCACTAATATACCTGACTTTGGTGTCAAAAGCAACTTAATAGATATTCATGCAATTCCTTCTGATTTCTTAAATGAATTTCCTCAGTTGGATTCATTTTTATGCTAGTACAAAGGGCTCACACAGGCTAGGTTTGAAATTAGTATAACTTTTATGAACCTGACTTGATGACCAAACACAGCACAGTACACTTAAGTCAGCCAGGCCTGGCTCGTTGAAATGAACGTTACTGAACTTTGAACATAGAGTCAACATGTTTAAAAATTGATATCTGTTAAAACTTCTCTTTGGGTAGTTCTCATTTAAAACTTGTTTGAAGAAAGAGTTTCTATTCAGTATCATTGGACAGCTTTCAATGACCTCTTTTCAAAAAACATCCACAAAAAGAAACTGAATCTTTAGTAATTAACCACTAGAACAATTTCAAGCTTGAACAATTAACTATTGAGTATTGACTATATAGTACGCAACACCGACTAGATTCAAGCAAGCCTAATTGCCCAATTGAGCTATAGAGCTAGTTCTTACCTGTTTCTTTAGCTTGAGTCCAACCTGAGAACAAGGTTGTGCTACTAGATCCTTGGACAAGGCAGGTTCAGACACCATTTTCCATTTGGCTTGCATATTTTTTCCTCTAAGGGCTTTTGGCACAACCATGGGACATCATCTTCAATTTCGCTTGCTCGTTTTCTCTCTTTAAACAATATTACTGGCCAATCACCTCCTTCTAGGAAAAACTTCATAAAATTTTTATTTGACTAGAACATCGGATACATTGTCCTCATTCTTCATGTTGCTTCTTCAAGCTGTGACATTCTTTTAGTGTTACATCTGGTTTTATGAGGAATATGAGAGGAATAAGTTTTAGGGGCATGTGGTAAAATTGATCATATGCAATTATTGATCTTATGCAATTTTTATTGGTTCTACACCATCACGAATATCACTCTCAGGTTTGATTCCGTGAGATTTTCCTCAAGTATTTCTCGTAAAGTTGTTTCCATCTGAATTCAAGTTTAAAACACACACACACATATACAGTCATACACACATATACCTAGTTGAGCCCTGAGGGGCACCGGTACATAAATAAGCAAACGGCTGGGATACCATACGTAAATAAACAAATTTTATGGGACCATGTGGCAACTCCCCACACCAGTCCACATATTATGTACAATGCAAAGATGTTACAAACTATTCAATCTTGATTGAAGGCTTTTTTTTGTTTTTGGGCGATATCCGGTAAGATGAAAAATGGACAACATTTCTAAATCACAAAATTGCATGTAAGCACCTATCCTTGAGCTTTTAACGAGTTTACATATATTTTACATATATATGGCATGATTATTGTTAGACGATATGTGTTATCGGGATCCGGGTCCATTTCTGGACCCGGTCCCATGGGGCGCGGGTACCGAGAGTGGCTCGGTACCCTAGGCAGCAGTCCTTCTCTCCCCTATATATTATCACTTAAGTGTACTTGTTGAGATTAAGTGAAATTGATTTTTCTCTCTCCTAGGGTTGCGGTTTGCCCCTAGGTTAGAGCTTCTCCGTGGTTTTTCACCTCTTCACGAGGTTTTTCACCTCTTCACGAGGTTTTAGCCTGGGCGTTGGAAGACAGTCAGGTGAAAGTCTGGATTATTAGCTCGGTGTCCGCTGATATTCAGCCTCTGATTTTACGGAAGCCGACTTCGTTTGAGATGTGGAATGTTCTTGCGCGGATGTATGGCCGCAAGAAACGGGTTCTGCGTACGTACCAGATCAAACGCAGTATATATGCCCTAAAACAGGGTGACTTGTCTGTTGCCTCCTACTTTGCAGCCCTGAAGACGAAGTGGGAGGAACTAGATTATCATGTGGAAAATAATTGGGACTGTGGTTCTGATCATGCCCGGCACTGGGAGATGGAATGGATGGACCGTACTTTTCTTTTCCTTGGAGGCCTGCGTGATG
>JAANDH010000711.1:0-29883 GCA_011799765.1 Nymphaea thermarum
GCCAAAATCATCAACGGTGTTTTCCTCAACTCAGACTCCTTTAGATGAGGTTTGAGGATTTGGGTATGCTAGCTGCCTATCCTGATATTGATGGGAACCCAACGTGTGAATGCAGTCAACTTGCTGTAGCATCAAGGTGGAATATGAAGGGAAGATATGGTTCCCCAGTGTTGTAGAGCCACATCCAGTTCAATGGTTAACTAGCCATCACCTTCCTCAGAGAAACTGCCCACCAGGAATGTACCTGGATTTTTTTCTCCGAGGGGCCACCATGTAATTGTGAAACTTTCAACAAGGCCAAGTGAAATTCTGCGTAAATGTGAAAGAGAGGGAGGGGTGGGGTGGGGGGGGGGGGTGGTGTTACCCTTTTGGCTTGGTTTCTGTTGCACACACAATTGACTTTTTACCTGAAAATCTCTCCCCTTGTGAAACTTCTTATCCAGGTTCCGGTAAAACTTGCGGCAGTATGCACCCATAACTTATGCAAATCCCATTATATAAATGTGTATAGTATTATACATTGGTCCACATCTCGTCTTTTACTTATGGTTTCACAGATTTGTGCCCCATTAGTTAGCGGCGGAATTCAAGCCTATGCTATGAAGGGTGATGATATTGTTATCGGGGATATTCCCCATTAAGAACCGGTTGCTTTTATGAAACAGAAGATAAGAATGAAGATGAGGCAATATTCCCCATTAAGGTGAAAGGATGCCATGAAATGTTCATCTTCACGTGACATATTAACCCCAAAATCTTGAAGAACCAATGAAGAAGTGGAGCCCCCTTATGAAGACAAGATGGTTGTGGTTCAGGTTGCTTGGCCTGTCTCTGGGTCCTCTCTTATTGAAGCTTTACATTGTTGTGGCATCCTATGCAAAATTCTGATGTATACGAAGATCTTTGTTTGGAAACAAGAGCAGCAATTGGATGTGAGCAACATTGTGTCATTACTTGAAGGCATCTCCATCCTCCACAACATTTCAAGCTGTTGTTGATTCTTTTCCCTCTTCCTCCATTTGATTGGTTTATTCCCTTCCATTTGACAATGAGTTGTTGCTTCTTCCTGGACATCTTGTCCAGTTAGCTACACGAGTTGAGCACAGAAAAACAATTAAATAGCTTGACTTGTTCATTGTATTGTTTTCCTTGAAACGAACTTGTAGCGATTATTAGTTGTTTCTTTTAGGAACTTTGCATGGTTGGTAATCACGAAACATAGAAAAACCCACTCATTTCAATGTCCCTACTTGGTTTCTGGTGTCGTAATGCTCATTTAATTAATCATTTTGCTAATCATCAAGTACAATGTTCCTCTTACTCTTATCATCTAGAGAGTGAAAGCAAGCCATTATATGGTAATACGACTTAGATTATTGTTTGCTTAAGAGTTTGCCATGGTTGGGAATCGTATATTAATCCATTTCCTTTCATAAGGCTGTCAAATCTTCAACATTGATACTATTATATTTAGCAATTTTCAGTACCATTGACATCTAAAAGATTCTCCTGCGTTTTGAGAGGTGGTTGTATTTCCTACTTTTGCATCCAATGCAAGCCTGAGGGCTTTATATACGAATAGATCAACAAACACAAAAATAGAAAACTGTACAGGACAAAAAAAAAAGAAAAACCATCATGCAGGAGAAAAGCTAATTGCAGATTTGAATGTGGTATCATTCCCTACTTGAGAAAAGAGGAACAAGGAAGCACAAAAGAGAAAGAGTATCTACATCAGGAGAAGTATCCAAAGCAGCTACAAAAGGACTCTATCCAAAAGAGTCTCGTTGTTCCATGTCATTCGTGTTCCATAGTTGAAGAGTTCTCCTCAAGCCCTGATTCCGATTCATGGGGGCCTCCAACAAGCCGACTGTCCCAAGAAATGGGAGGCTGAGGAGTAGAACCACCTGTTCCAAGAGATACCAAATCAGGCAATACCGTCAACAAAAGACCATTTCCCTGAATTTTCTCTTATTTCTATCATGTTTCATGTTGGCTGCTGGTTTTTTCAAGTTTAGGAGTTTCTTAAAATCGAGTGATGATTTACCTATTCAAGATACGAAATGTGACGTTTTGTTTCTATTGAAAGGAAAAAGTTCTTAGAGATATGAAGTTATTTCTTTTGTCTTTATTTCTAGAACCGTGAAAAGAATTTCTACGGAGATTATATTCATTATGTTGATTGTAACTCTAGCTAGGATTTGAAAACTTTCTCATTCGCATACATAATATCTAGTACATGATTTTTTTGTGGTGCTGTTATGCACCCTTTTCAGCTATTACCAATCGAACATTAATCTATTTTGTCAGGGCCTTCGACAGGGATTGGAGTTTCAAGGTGTAAATAAAAAAATTTACCATCCTCTAGGTCTTTGACCCTTACTGTAAATTTTAAAGTTTGATCAGATTTCTTCAACCTCTATTTGCTTATGGCACAAATTACACAAAAGTTGTTCAGTTTTTATGTTCTGTAGACTTGGCCTGTACATGTGCACCTAGACCAGTAAGCAGTAAGCATTTGCTCTCTCTCCCTCTCTCTCTTTTCATTTTTGAATAACAGCCAATTAACAGAGTATTATACTTGCATGGTTGATTTAATTGCATCACATGATTTTTCCCCTAATTTTGTTTCATAACTTACATGCTAAGGAGTTTGATGGGTAAGTAGTTAGATTAGTGTTAGTAAAACCATTATGTTCTCTACAAAATGGTCAAGTGTTGAAGAAGCAAAACCATAAAATTTGGACCATGACTATTCGGTGGCTTTATCTAATAGTGCAGCTTGACACAAGTAGAGTTAGTTTAGATGCTTAATTGATCTTACCAAATAAGTATGTAACTTGTATGCGTTGAATATGAGTGCTGGTAAAGTGTAATTTTCCTGGTTAAGCTTGTAATTGCTTGTCACATAGTTTCTCTCAAGAGTAAATATACTAAGCATAGACAAAATTTGATGTTCTAAGTAGTGGTAAAATAAATATTGATAATAAGTGTTCCTGTTATGATATGATATTACTATTATTGCCATATTTATTGTCTCTTGAGATATCAATGTTATTCATTTGAGCACAGAATTAATAGTAAATTGGTTAATTTTAAATTTAGTCACAAAATTCTTGATTTTATAACTTTTATAACCTAGAAAACAAAATGCTTAAGCTCAATGCTATTTTTATTGAAATTTCATCTTTGTTTTTCCTTTTTAGATGTAGACCCTTACTACCTAATGCTCTTGTTGCTAATGCTCCTCTTGGTATCAAAGCTAAAGAGGAGGTATGCCTTGCCTATTCTAATCTTGTGTTTTATTGGTTCGGAAGACCAAAGTGCTACAACAAGAGTTATCTTATTTTCTAGTCCTATGTGTTTTTTCTTCCACTTCCTATTTTTCTTCTAATTCTTACGTTTTTCTTCTAGTTCTTACGTTTTTCTTCTGTTTTCATGTTCTTCTTCTTTCTTTTGCTTTGAGGTGGTCTTCTTCAGTTCTTCTTCTTTCTTCTATTTTCTATTTTTTTCTTCTTTTTCTTCTTTTATTTTGTGTTTCTTTTTCTTCTGCCCTTCTTCTTTTTTCTTTAGTTTTTATTTTGTTCTCCTTTCTTCTTCTTATTTTTGCCCCTATTTTCTCCTTATTCTTACTCTTCTCCTTTCTTCTATTTTTCTTGTGTCAATAAAGCATCTTATGTTAACATCGACGGTTCCATTTTTGCTGAAATGCGAAGCANTTATGATTATTCCTTTCTTTCTTGATAAAATTTTCGGTTCATTTGAGGTTGGGCATCTTGCTTTCATGGCCATAGTCAAGACTATTGGTGCTATTTCTGGTAGCTACTGAAGTGCACTCAGGGATATAATAGTATCTTTTCCTCATTGTTCACATTGAAAGGTTATATGAAGTTTGTGATGAGATATGAGGCTGTTGGCAATGGAATTGAGGCGACAAAAGAGTTGAAGTAGTCATTGATGACAAATTAAAATTGAAAATGTTAACTTTGTATTTTTATTATGTAAATAATTTTTTTTTTTTGTGTTAAAGGAGGTCTCTTGCGCTCTCTCTCTCTCTCTCTCTCTCTCTCTCTCTCTCTCTCTATATATATATATATATATATATATATATATATATATATATATATATATATATATATATATATATAGTTTTACAAAAGAAAATCATGCCTATAAGCTTTTAGCAACAGTGCTAGTAGGAATGACAGATACTGTTTGTAGGCATGGATTTGATTGGTCTCTACAAAGTTGTAGCGATGGTTTTGATAGTTTCTAGCGAAGGTTTTCTAAAAACATAGAACAAGGTCATTGGAAAAGCAGGAAAAAGGAACTCATGAAATTTTTAGGAAAACCCATAGTGATCAGGATGAATTAAGGATCAACCGAGCTATAAAGCACCATTACGTAAGGCAAAACATTTGTATTGAATGTCTTGCCTTTACTAACACATGGATTTTTGTGACAGTTCTTAATATGTAGTAACAAAGCCATTCCTCTCTGAAAGTAACAAATACTATAATTATAGATATGTTTCGCCGATTCACAACCAAGCCGATCGAATCACTGAATAACTAGTGATTCAGTTCATAAAATATTCGAGGCCATATGATTCGAGTACTGCAGCCGATGACCTATTTCAAAAAAAAAAAAAGAAAGAAGGGATTAATCCACTTATTTATTGACACTACTTGTTCAGAAAATGGCCCACACCTCTTTCAAAAGTTGTAATTATGTCTCATTGAGGGAGGAGGTACATGACATACACCTAACCCTTAGTTATATAGACCCAACACAGAGTTGGAAAGTTTTAGTTGCATGAGCCGAACTATAATTTTAAAATTTTAATAGGGACCGAAATATAATTTTTCAGATTTTTTATATAAGGTTAAACTAAAACTTTTAAAATTTATCTGTATAATTTTGAATTTTTTAAAATATGAGGTACGGCCATTGCCCCTTTTGCCTCTGCCCATGATGCACAAAAAATTGTTCACCTCCCCATAAAATGCAATCTGGTAAATCTATAAAATACCCGAACTGCCACATTTTATTGAAAAGGACACCACTTTGATCCATGCCAATCACTCTTTGTACATCCTCTTCCAAGATTAGAATCTTATTAGAATCAATATGCATATTTACTTTCGTACCCAAACATTTGATATGCATGTGCATGAGAGAACAAGTGTAAAGTATGAAATAATAAATAGATGTGAGATGACAAATACATATAAGATAATAATTTATGAGATAAGTGAGATAATGATGGATGTACAAGATAATGCTAAACATAAGTATGATATAATAAAAGATTTATGAGATAATAAAATAATGGATAGATGTATGAGATAATTTTTAACATAAGTACAAATAATGTTTATGAGATAATAAATTATTTATAAGATAGTGAGATAACACTATAAATGGGACAAAAAAATGACAAAGTTTTTTTTGTTGCTTAGAATTATATATTGGTCATAACTATATGCATATATAAATTGACAAGTTTTACCTTTATTGACTTCCTAAATCATTTTTTTATGGTTTTCTTATGTCCCAACAAAAAGTTTCTTTTGTTTTAACCATGAGCATTTTTGTCATGATTAAAATGACACATGAAAATTCATATAGGGGAGCAGCGTATATAACCAGCTCCTCGACAATAGTAAGAATCCTCACTCTTACCCACCGTGTGTAAGGTGAGTAAATATTTATACAGATATCTTTATAAGACATGTTATATATTACAATTGTCCAGAAATAGGTTACATGAGAAAATGATTACAACAATTTAAAAAAAAATGATAAACATGTATTTACTATATATGATTATAATTTTACTATATAAATGAGAATCTTCCTATAGCGCAGATGTTGCACTACTAAGATTACTCATCACACAAGCTGGCTGTTGATTTGTAACTGGCTTTTAATTTTCAATGGTTTGATAATTATCCTCAACATGCCCCTCGATTTGAGTGTGTAATTTAAGTATACTCAAATTGTTTTTGAATTTTTCATGCAGTACAAAATTTAATAATGGTTTGCTTAAACCATCATCAACCTCTTCATTGGACCGAACGAACTGAACCTTTATATGCCATTTGCTTACATCGTCTCTGACAAAGTGGAGAATTCAATGACATGGCCAAATCTGATACGACACATTAGTAGACACCATATTCAATGTCTACAGGTAAGGAAAACAAAGAGGAAAACAAAGAGGAAAAGCCACTAATCTCCTTTGGAAATTGGAATGAGCAAGAGGAGAATCACACTGCCCAAGCCAGAGCCCCTGTCCATAGGGTCTAGGGGTACCTTGATGGGTTCGGCGATGCACTTACATTACCTGTCAATTAGTGCATAGTTGAGTTTTTTTTTTGTAGCACATGAACTTAATGCCTACATATGAGAATCCAACTGCTGATAGGAGTGACCAGCTATGCTAAGCTAGTGCCTTAGGGCAATCACTAGCCTCCTTTGTACTTCCAACACAAGTAAGATTGATAGTTTGCCACATGTGGAGGTGTGTTATTGCTCATGCATCCGTGCATGAAAGGGATTTTGATCCAAAGTTGTTGCATGAAAGGCGACACTGTCCAAATGGGAGAGGTTGGGCAGGTGAATAAGGTGGGCAACAGCGGTGCCCGGCGGTGGAAAGGGCGAGCTGCTCCGTTGCTGGTCGTGAAGGACTGGTGGAGAGCGCGAGAGCGTGATGGAGGTGGGAGGTAGGTTGGATTTTGTTCTTGAAGAAGTGGTTTATTGGGAGGGCTTTGTCTGAGAGAGAGAGAGAAAGGGAGAGGGGAAATATGGTTTATCTCAGCAGCTCGATTGTTTTCAGATCAACGGCTCAGTTTAGCAGAGAAAGCTTGCTCGGCTCTCTCTCTCTTTATATATATATATATATATATATATATATATATATATATATATATATATATATATATATATATATATATATATATATATATATATATATATTGCATCTTTCCTCACGCTGAGCATGCTGGTCTGTGCCGTCCACATGGATGACCCATGTTTTAACTAAAAAAAAAGTGCCAAAATGTACCGAACTTGCTTCTCAAAACTCGATTCGTTCAAATGTATGCTCAAAATGGAATCAAGTTCGAGTTACAAAAACTCAAGTAAGCTTGATTACATAATGAATTCAAGTTTTCATTTGTGAAATATAAACTAGGATTAAAGAGAACTGACTCTAAAATGTTATTTTTCATTCTTTGTCTCAGGAAAACACCAACATACCCATAAATCTTACAAAAGTAAAGAAAGCACACTTACCTTATCGATTAGGGGATTGGATAATTCCACTTTCATTTACATTACTTCTTCTACACTATGGTGACAATGAGCAAACAGTTCTTTCTTTAATAGTAGGGTGACTTTAATTCAACTTAGTATCCCAAAAGATACTTGCACATTATTTTTATATGTTCTGAAATCAGTCTCATAGTTACATTTTGAGTATAAGGCTTGGTGGTCAGGGCTCACCTCAATTAGAAAAACAAGGTAAACATTAATACCACGATTTTGTAAAAAACTTGAAGAAAGCAATTTAAAATTTTGGAAAAGTAGGACTGCTGGGCAATAATAATATGTATTAGTAAAAAGCTGCACAAACAAAAATGCGGCGTAGCATGATGGAGGTTTTATCTTAATTCAACTAATATTTTCTCTTCACCAAGTCAAAGATTCTTCAGAAAACTGACAAAAAGTTCCTAGCAGAAAACTAAGTTCTTTGAATTTTTCATGAGGGCAGAAAACTCAGATAATAGGATGAGTTAAGGCCAAATGGATGAAGATACACTTGGACGGACAATCCTCGAGTGTCACAAATCAATGGGAAACATCAAGACATGGAAATAGGTGATGATAACCTTGCATGGAGAGATATGCTATTGTTCTCATTCGAGAAAAAGATATGCTACTAGCCTACTACTGTTAGGCACCCTAAGGATTTCGTTATCACTTTTCTTAGCGTTTCTTTTGAATTCATTCAATATTTTTGAGCAATCGATATGTTTAAATTTGTTGCCTTTCTGTGATTGACAAAATCAATCACAGCGGTTTTGAATTTAAGATTAAATTTATCAGTTTGCTACTTCTACCGGGCAGCGGCAAAGCATTAATAATGTAAATTTTGAACTTTAAAGAGACACCTGTACATAAGCAACTGCGTTCTCTCTAACTCTGGGGCAAGCCAATCCTATGGAATAATGTCTAGTCAATCCTACAGATTAAGGAAAAAAGTTAAAAATCTACAAAAGCATTTTTAAATCTATAAACTATCCGACCTCCCACCCTTTTTTCTGGAGGTGCATATGTATTAGTGCACGACCCTGGTGATTTAATTCATTCTTCCTACCTCTTCTTTCAAGACTAAAATCAGATGTCATATTGACATATCAGCACTATTAATCGTATCCTCTTTTTTCGATATTCATATATTTAAATTGGACTTGGACTTCTAATTTGAATACAAATAAAAAATAAGTCATATAAAATCTGAAATCTAATTTCACAATCTAAATCTAAATCTAATTTTTAAATTTATATTCGAACCTGAATTTGAGTTTGACTAATTTTCAAACTGTTTGTTTAAAAATATGTCTGGTTCAAATCTGTTAATGATTCATGGTCAAATATTTATTTATATCTGAATTTTTATTTGATCTAATGTTATTTTCTAAATTTGCAATCCGATTCCTTAATCAGATATTAATTTTTTTTTTCAATATCTGATTTTTTTCAAAACAACTCAGTTAGATATTCAATCCAATTCAGATATATCAACATCCCTCAAGGTAACACATGGATCCTCAACCAAATTATCATAAAAGATAATAAAATATTGATATTTAATATATAAAATGTATTTATTATAAAATAAGTATAATTATATGTTATCTTATACATGTTATTAAGCCGAGCGCTGCGAGGCCATATTTTAAAGCTGAGGCCTGGTTCCCGAAAGCCGGTCCCTGATCTACGATGGAATTAATGCCTCCTTGCCGACAGCGGAGAGCAGGAAGGAATCCCAAGAAACAACACAATCGAAAAGGTTAAAGAGGTTGTTCAATTGTTTTCACACAAAGCAGCAAGTACGTTTCGCAACAAAAGACAAACCAGAGAAGGTGAAAGTTGCTTTCACACAAAGCAGCAAGTACGTTTTCACAACAAAAAGAGAAACCAAAGGAAAAAAAAATAGCATGAATCGTGTAAAAGTGATGGTAGAAGGGAAGGTACACAGATGGATCTAGACAGACACGTACGATAAAGATGCAGCTGTCTCCTTTCCCAAGGATCACGTGATAGTGTCTGGTCCACAAGAAAAATGTGCACACTAAACAACAATTTTCACGCAACAGTACTGCAACTCAATATCGCCTCAATCCCCTTCATGCCATCCTGACCTTTGCCTCCCTATCTCTGTAATTCTATCCACCACCAACAATGGACGCCATCTCCTCTTCTTTCCATGCTGCATTTCCCCTACTGAACCTCAGTTCTCCTCCCCCTAAAGCCACCTTCCCCACCAACATCAGATTAGAAAGGAGACCTGATCGAACTCAACTCACAACTCACTCCCCAACAACCACTACCACTACCACAGTGTTAACAGTAGCAACTCTATCTCCACCTCCTCATTCTACAGAGCTAATTAATGGCAAACGAAAAGGATCGCCACCTCCACCATTGGAGAAAGCTGCTCGCACTGTTAGCCAACCTTACAAACTGATAACATCACCATTACCTCTTCATGTAATGCTCTAGATGACTTGATAAGCAACTTTGTCAACCGACATCCCCTGCCGTCGTCCGTCAACCCCAAGGATGTCTTGGCTGGCAACTATGCCCCCGTCGGCGAGTTGCCTCCCACTAAATGCGCCGTCGAAGGTCGGCTCCCAAGAGGTCTCGATGGTGCCTACATCCGCAATGGACCCAATCCACAGTTCGCCCCCAACGCTGCCTATCATCTGTTCGATGGGGATGGGATGTTGCATGCCACGCACATCTCAGGCGGGCAGGCCACATTCTGCAGCCGCTTCGTCCGGACATACAAGTTCATCAAGGAGGAGGAGTTGGGGCGGCCTATCTACCCTAACTTCTTCGCATTAAACGGCGCTGCCGGGTTTGCTAGGGGCATTGTGTTTGCAGTGAGGGTGCTTACCCGCCAGATAAGCCCCAAGAACGGCTTGGGGCTTGCCAACACAGGCCTTTCATTCATGAGCAACACACTCATGGCATTAGCGGAGTCGGATCTTCCCTACGAGGTGCAGCTCATGCCGGACGGCGACGTCGTTACGGTTGGCCGGTGGGACTCATGCCGGAAGCTCACCATGGGCATGACTTCTCATCCAAAGGTGGACCCTGTCACAGGCGAGGTCTTCGCTTTTCGCTACGGACCCATCCCTCCGTTTCTCAACTACTTCAGAATAGGGGTCGATGGCATGAAGCAACTGGACGTCCCCATTTTCTCTTTTCGGCAACCTTCATTCGTGCATGACTTGGCCATCACTGAGCGGTACGCTATCTTTCCCGACATACAGATAGTCATGAAACCACTGGCAATGTTCACAGGAATGGGGCCGCCGATGGGATGCGAGGCCCGGAAAGTCCCACGCGTGGGGATAATCCCACGCTACGCCAACGATGAGTCGGACATGAAGTGGATTGAGGTGCCTGGATTCAACTTCGTGCACTCAGTGAACGCGTGGGATGAGAAGGGAGGGGAGGAGGTGGTGCTGGTGGCGTCGAACGTTCTGCCGGTGGAGCACATGCTTGAGAGGACGGATCTCCTCCATTGCTGCTTAGAGATGGTGAGGATCAACCTGAGGGAAGGGAAGGTGGTGGGGAGGAGGGCACTCTCTAGGAGGAATCTGGAGTGGGGGGTCATCAACCCTAAGTTCATAGGGAGGAAAAACCGCTACGCGTTCATGGCGATCCGAGATTCGATGAGCAAGGTCTCTGGCATCGTGAAACTGGACTTCGATCGAGCAAGTGGGGAAGATTGCGTGGTAGCCACCAGGTAAAGCGTCTTCGTTTTCTTCCTCCTTAAAAAAATTAAAACTCAAAATTTGCTTATTCAGATTCAAATCTCTGCACATACTTGAAAATTTTAGGAAGACATGACAACATAGACATGGATATTCTAGAGATTGTGAGTTGAATTTGTCTTTGTTCTTTATTTTATTTTGAATATAAAATATATGTACTTTGTGAGGTTAAACGCCAGTGACTAGTAAATAGAGGAATCGTTAACCAGTCCATTATGGATATAAGCCTGGTATGTGTCCTTTCCGTTGCAAGATTTTTTCTTTTAATTAAAATGTACATATGATGTTTGTATCGATAAAAAACAGCTCAAAATTAAGTTGATTAGTTCCGATTTAGTTTGGTCTTGTATTTTAAATTTATGAATTCAATATCTACAGAAAGGGAATTTGAAGTGTAGAAATTAAATTTAACAAGCTATGGATTTTGTAAGATTGATACTATTAATTTAGCATACTTAACTTTTAACAAAGACAATCATGCTCAAGTATTTATAAAGTTTGCTCAAGTAGTCTGGCCGGTAAATGAATTTTATAATAAAAAGCCTTTCTTATTAATTTGATGAATACTGCCATGTTACAAAATATCTCCCAGTTTTTGATACTATCCTGTCACTTGGATATATCCACACCGTCCAATTTGTGGCAACAACCAGTCGCAATGAATCTTATGGATCCTAAAACAAAATTTGGTGGAGCAAGAGAAAATCCTGCTAGGAGCTGCTTTTGTACACGAAGTAACTGGCATTCTGCTACTGCAAATAACACTTGTGGTGGACAGGAGTTTTGGGGAGAGATGCTTTGCTGGAGAGCCTTTTTTTGTGGGGAAGGAGGAAGTTGGCGATGAAGACGATGGCTATCTGTTAACTTACACACACAACGAGGGAAGCGGGGAGTCGAGCTTCGTGGTGATGGATGCCAAGTCCTCCACGCTTGACATTGTGGCATCTGTAAGACTCCCTCAGAGGGTGCCTTATGGGTTCCATGGCCTCTTTGTCTGTCAAAGAGATTTGCAGAAGCAGAAGAATTGGCAATGATCTTATAAGAATTGGCAGTGGTATTATACGCATAAATGGAAAAGTTAGTTTATGTGTTTATGTGATTATGGGTCCGTTAGTTTGACACATTATTAGACGAAGAGTTACAATGGAATGTGCAAAAAGACGAAGGAGAAGAAGAAGAAGAATTGTCGTTGCTGGTTGCCTGTTCAATGTCCTCAGACAAATTTACATAGAAAAATTATCAAAGGTTTCATAATACCTTCTCTTGAAACTGCAGAAAAAATGTCAAGGCTATCTTTCCTTCGCATACCCGGTTGGTCCTCTGTTTTGTATAGTTGCTCTCTCTCTCTTTCTGGTAGATCTTTGGTCTCAACAATAAAAACTAGTTATGTACTATTTACTTTCATACCCAAATATTGAATATGCATGTGGATGAGACGAGTTTATGAGATAACAAATAAGTATGTGATAATAAATAAACTTGAGATAATAAATACGTATGAGATAACAAATAGGTGTGAGATAATGACATATGCATAAAATAATAGTAAACAACAAGTATGAGATAACAAAAGATTTACAAAAGATTTATGAGATAACAAAAGATTTATGAGCTAACAAAATAATGGATAGATGTATGAGACAATGTAAAACATAAGTATAGATAATATTTTTGAGATAATAAATTATTTATGAGATAATGAGATAATACTATGAGTGGGAGAAAAAAGTGATTTTTTTTTACTGCTTAAAATAGTATATTAGTCATAACGATATCCATATATGAATTGATAAATTTTACTTTTATTGAATCTTCAAATCTTTTTTTTTTTTGTTCTTACAAATTTTTTTTGGTATTAACCATGAACATTCTTGTCATTATTAAAACAACACATGAAAATTCATACATGGGAGCATCATATATAACCAGCTCCGCTCAACAACAGTTAGAATCCTCACTCTTACCCATTGTGTGTAAGGTGAGTAAATATTTATACTGATATATTTATAAGGCATGTTACATATCACAATTGTTTAGAGATAGGTTACATGAGATAGTGATTACAACAATTAAAAAAATAATGATAAACATGTATTTACTATGTATGATTATAATTTAACTAAAGAAATGAGAATCTTCCTGTAACCGCAGATGTTGCACTCCTAATATTACACATCACACAAGCTGGCTGTTGATTTATAACTGGCTTTTAATTTTCATTGGCTTGATAATTAACCTTAACATGCCCCCTCAATTTGAGTGTGTAATCTAAGTATACTCAAATTGTTTTTGAATTTTTCAAGCAGTACAACATTTAATAATTGTTTTCATAACCTGTTCATTGGATCGAATGAAGTGAAACTTTATATGCCCTTGGCTTGCATGGTCTTTGACAAAGTGGAGAATTCAATGACAAGGCTGAATCCAAAATAATGGACAAAGAATTTAAGTGCCAAATATGATACCACACATTAGTAGATACCGTATTCAATGTCTACTCAGAAACGTAAGGAAAACAAAGAGGGACAGCCACTAATCTCCTTTTGAAATGAGCCAGACACCAACAAAGCAAGAGAACCCCCTTTTCCTCTGTCCCTAGGGTCTAGGGCTACCTTGATGCCTCAACGGTGCGCCTACAATACCTGTCAATTAGTGCATAGTTGAGTCTTTTTTTGTGGCACATGAACTTAATGCCTACCTATGAGAATTCAACTGTTGATAGTTTGTCACATGTGGAGGTGCATTATTGCTCGTTCTCCTTATGCATGCAAAGTTGTTGAATTTTTTATTCGGAAATAATTTTTACTTATTTTTTTGTAAAATGATCATATTAGACTTCTTTTTTAGGTGTTTCACATTAGAAGTACTACTGTCCCCATGATACATGTGAAGCACAATAGGCAAGGGAATAAGGTGTACCATTGCCATCCTTAACGCTTACACAACCCAACATCTAGGAGGCAGGAAGAATTGGAGGATTTTTGAGCCACTTTTTCAAGCAGTGAGTTAGCCTTTCAATCAGTCACGAAAGGAAATGGTGATAAGTTGCATTTTTTTCTTTTTTCTTTTTGGGGTCTCATCTTTTAATATTTTCATTGATAGAATGAGTAATACTGAAGAAAAACATGAACTATTAGGATGCGTCAGAAATCAAAAAATAAATTTTAGTACTGTATTTTAAGAGAAAATAACGACGAATCTTAATTTGAAATAGTTTCCTGATAAAATCACCGAGCTTTACTGCAGCATGCTGCCATATTGTGGGGCCCACAACCAACGTGACAGACTGACCAAGCCTGGTTTGGCCATAGCTGGTGCAGTGAGGCGCGGTCTTGGCTTGGTTAATCCTGGTAATGGCAGCCAGTCATGGACCTAGTAGGCCTGGCTGGTCAATCCAGTCCCTGGCCAGCCCAGCTGGCAATCCCAGACTTGGATGGCTACGGACTGGTATGGTCCGGCAAGGTTCTGGCGGGCCGACTGGCGGGTCCAGGCCTGACCAGGCCAATCTTGCCCTTGAACGGCCTGGCGCGGCCACACATGGCATTGCTTTGGGTGGTCGTGACAGATGAAACATGTAGTAAGGATCGTTAGGGACGGGCTATAATGCCACCAGCTGTTTGTTAAGATTTTCTATTTTTTTCAGTAGAAAATGTTTCTGTTTAAAGTGAGTAGACAACAAAATTAAAACTTTTATATGAATAAATAATAAATTGGTGGAAAGAGTGTCTGTAAAGATGCTTTGGTTTGTGTTCGTTGTCAGCTAGTTCACGTAGATCAATAGCATGCTTAGATGGAGGAAAACACAAGAAAAGAAATTAAATAAACAAATAGCTGGTATATGTGGTTCGGTGATTATGAAGGAAAAGCATGAAAAAACGTCATTGTGTATGAATGGAAAACCGAGGAAAGGAAAGAAGAAAAGAGAGAGAGAAAGAGAGGAAAAACTATTGTATCTCCAATCCTTCACAGAGAGTGGACAGATCAGAAAAAGTATTCTAAAAAATAACTATTTGAACACATAATATATATATATATATATATATATATATATATATATATATAAGTTTTAGGTTGTCGCTGTAGAACGAGGCAAGGGAATGAAAGAAAAAAAAAAGGAGAAAGAAGGGAAGAGGAAGGCCTGACAACCCTAACCTTCGTCACTTAAGTGACTACTGCAATCACTCAGCCCACCTCTCAACCCCATTTGGAGAGTAGTGCTCATAGGAATCAAACAAGAGATGCACTCAAATTTGCGCCGCTGCATGACTAGCCATGCTACATTTATAATTGAATTATAAAATATTAAAAATATTATTATAACTAAATCTAAATGTTTTTCTTTCCTGTTTTGTGTACAGAAATAATTCCTTAGGTTTTTCCCTTTCTTATATAAGCATGCATAACATATTTTATTTTTCATTCAATCATGGACTAAAATAAAGGCGGCACAACAAGTCAAGGCAGCTTGAGCTCAACTCGAACTTGACCTGTTCTTGAAAAATTAAACGAGTTTGAGATGTAAAAACTCAACTTGACTCGACTACATAATAAATGCTGAAATATAATGAGATAATAGGTAAATAAATTAACAAGTTAAAAGAAACAAGACATGCTAGCTTAAGAGAAACAAGTTAAATGGGTTAAACGAGTCGAGGCTGAGCTCAACGCTGCATTGTTGATTTGAGTTCAAGCCTATTCTATGGAGCTTGACTTAAGTCGAGTTTGAGCGGAGCTCAAGCTAGAGTTTGTCAAGTTGACTCTAACTTTCGAGCAAGAGTCAATCGACTTGTGTGCAGCCCCATCTAAAATCTGTTAGTAAAAAGGACACTTGTGGGGTTGAAAATCTTCTTTAAAATGGCCAAAATCCAACATGTGAATGCAGTAATCTTGCTCCAGTGTTGTAGAGCCACATCCAGATCAATGGTTAACTAGCCATCACCTTCCTCAGAGAAACTGCCCACCAGGAATGTACCTAGACGTTTTTTCCCGAGGGGCCACCATGTAATTGTGAAACTTTCACCAAGGCCAAGTGAAATTTTGCGTAAATGTGAAAGAGGGGGGTGGGGGGTGATGTTCCCGTTTTGGCTTGGCCCATGTTGCACACAATCGATTTTTTACCTGAAAATCTCTCTGCTTGTGGAACTTCTTAAGAGCTGTGTCCAAGTTGTCCAGGTTCCGGTAAAGCTTGCGGCAGTATGCACCCATAACTTATGCAAATTCCTTTATACATTGGTCCACATCTCGTCTTTTACTTATGGTTTAACAGTTTTGTGCCCATCATTGCTGTTCAGGCTGGTTTTAATAACATTGGTTTTACTATTGAGGGACCCCTATGTCTCCACCAATAACACATGCATTCATTTCTCCTGCATCAAACCGGATTGTACTATCAGATGCATTTGATGATACTGTTGGAGTGAAACATGGGATCTAAGGAAGAAACGAGGCTAGACTTATTTGTAACAATTCTTAACACGTAAGATGTTTAAAAAAACAATATTGTGCATCAACTGATAGGTATGAGACAATCCAAAAAGCATTTGATCATGATCGACAATATTCAGAACCATATATAAGCATGGGACAGTGTGCACCCCTAACTTTTGTAAATCCATCCTATAAATGTGTATAGTACTACATATTGGTGCACATCCACTCATTAGCCATGGTTTTACTGATTTGTGCTTGATTAGCCAAAACTTTTTGAAATGAGGTGGGGTTGGAGGAGCTGGAAGGGGTGGGGGTTATTGGGCGCTGTGTTGTTAACCTCCTGCTCATTCAAAGGTAAACTAATTACAAGAGAGAGAAAGAGACCAAAGAGAGAAACCGAATGTCATGCATTAAAATGAAATGCATCCAAAAATTAATGGATGAAAAAACCTACAACCAATCAATAAAAGAAATTAATGAGGCTGCATGCACGCAATGAGATAAGAGAGTCAAAAAGATTTTTACAGTAATATCAGCCGGAAGATGGACAGGCAGAACCTGAAAATCACCGTAATGCCTTTGAAAGAAGATATATTAGGCATCATCGAAATCGGCCACCAATAATAGTGAAGCCACGTCAGCCAAAGAAAATGTCAATGCTTGGATCCAGAAATGTTCTCGAGATCAATGATTGAGAAGATCAATCAAGAGGGTGCATGAAACCATAGGCAAAGGCTGATTTGACAATGAGAGAATCAGTTTCTGAACTTCCACTCAGCTCCAAAACAAAGGCACGTCCTTTCCTCAGCCGAATTTGGTTATATGTGCCATCTTGGTGCACAAATTTTCCTACACAGTATAATGACTAAAATACTCTTAATTTACACTGAAAAAAGAATTTGTATTGACAAAAATGAAAATGAAGAAAAGTAAAAAGACTATAAAAAACACTTCTTTTTAACAAATTATCAAAATATCATTCCCTCCTCCCTCCTTTATTGTGTACCATGTGCCCGGTGCAAGCAATTTTCTCTTTAGAGGTAGTGAGTGACTTTTTTGAAGCTAGAAGACGTGACTTGGACAGCATCGAGTCCAAAGGAAGCTGATATTTTTTCAGAAAGTGGTTTACTTGCAGGCCTTTGGCATGACAAAATGCCTTGGAGGCATGAGCAAGTGGTTCATTCCCAAAAAAATGGTCATATAAGATTTAATTGACCTCCATACTTGAGAAAGAAAGGGTTTGAGGTATTTCAAAATTTAAAAAAAGAATTGTGCTTGTTGGACTTTTAACTTTTGATAACCTCTTTTTATTTTGTAAAAAAAAACTCTTTTTTTTTTTTACTTTAATTAAGGGGATTTTGGTCATTATACCTTTGTACACAAAAAGTTATGCACAAAACTGTATACTGACCATTATACCTCTAACCAAGTAAAAAAAGAAGCTCTTTTGTAAGGACAAAAGTTGGTATTTGTCTCAAAGTTGGAATTTGTCTTCTTTGAGGTACTATACTTTTTCATACTATTTTTACACTTATTAATTATATTTTCAAATAAATGATGGGGACTAATCTCATATTTTATTATTAATGGTGGAATGAACAGTACAATGTTTAGAATATCACTGGTCAAGTAAAAAGGGAAGCTTCCCTATAACGACAAAGAAAAGGGGACGGAAAAAGTCGAATATCATTTTTTTTTTTTTTGAAAAATCCAAAAAATATTTCACCTTCCCTCCTTTTTTTGTGCATATCATGCAATTCACCATCGTCCAACAGTTTCCGCCCCAAACTTTTCTACTCAACCATCCCAGAAAAAAGTAGTGTTTTGTGTCGCACCTGATTGTCCATATGAATTTATATTATATATCAAGGTATTACTAAATTTTGAGATAATAGTTCTTATTTTATAGCTGTTTCTCACAAATAAACTTTTTTTGCTTCGGAACTTTCCATACATTTTCTGTTGTTTTCCATCAGTTCAAGAAAACCCAAGATAAGAGGTTAACATTTGTTTGTCAGTGGAGTAAAAGGATATTTATTTATATGTACACTTCACTATATCTTAATACCTAAGGTTATGAGTTTTTTTTTTTATGTTTAAAGGCTTTTCCAAAAAACTAAGCATCCGAAAGCAATATTCATCTGCGAAATAAATTTTATACTGAAGCTGAAAATCTTGGACAATTCAATTCTTTCGTTAGAAAACCACGGCACGACACAGAACCCAAAAAAAGTTAAGCACGACTGGGCTGCTTACTGGCCTTTACCTTAAAACCATTGCACCATTGCAACTTGAAGCAGAGAGAGAGAGAGAGAGAGAGAGAGAGAGAGAGAGAGAGACATAACTAAATAGGAGAACAAAAAACCTTGGTGAATGCCTTGGATTGCACCATTTCCATTTGTATTCACGACAAGGTAAGCTTTGTGATATGCTAAGTTATAAGAATGCCTTGGATTGCAGATATGGGAATCATGATCTATAAAGTTTTAAAACGTCTCCAATTGATTTTTTTGGTTATGAGATGGTGCAAGCAACCATCCGATTCCTTTCTGTATCATTTCAATTAGGTTCATTTCAGAGGTCCAAGTTACGGAAAGGAAAGCCAAATATAGCGGAAAGGAAAGCCAAATATTGACGTCTCTTAAAATTTAAAATTTTATATTTAGTGCTTTAAATTAAAATTTTCTGGCTCCGCCCTTAATCTAAAATATTATCAACTTTTTAGATCCGTAAAACAAACAAGTTTAAGGAAGACGGGCAGATGAGATTAATTATCCCACTCGTCGACCAAACAAAGAAAAAAAAAACAGTGACATCTTTGGATTGGGAATTTAAGTTGGTAGGGAGCAAAATATGCTTGCTGTTTGCATCCCAAAATTTTCATTGGTTTTGGATTGCTCTAGAAAAATGAGGTTTTTGTTTTAAAAGAGGAAAGAAAGGGACTCGCCCGTCGGTACGAGAATCGATCGTTCCTGGCGCCTTTACCGGGGGTAATCAACCCAAGGGCTATGTTTATCATTGATGCATTTCATTTTAACTTAAACATCCTTTTGATTCTATATGCGGTGTAGAAAATATTGAAAATTTGATGTTTCAAACTTTTGAAAAGACTCTTGAAGCGTTGCTTGAAAATGTGAAATATTTTGAGGAAAAAGTGGAATTAGTAAATATCATTTGAAAAGCTTGTGAAATCATTTTGAAATCACTTTAGTGTTCTCTTAAGACTTTAAGTAGGTTTGAGATTTTGCTCTAATTCGGTTACCACCTAGTTAGAGCTTCATCCCCTCTTGCTTAAGTTCTTTTGGAGAGGTGCTTGTGATCATAAGTGAAATAAAGTTGGTGAGAATGCATNAAAATATGATTTGTACAAAAGCATAGAATATTGTGTTTTGGTTACAAAAGAATATATTTCTTCCACCATTGGGTATGGAAGAAAATCTAGCAACACATCGAGGCACTCTTTAGGGTTCTTAATGGGGTGATTAAAAAGAAACTAGCGTAAAATGATATGCAAATGCATTTTAACATGTACATTTTCGTGATGGTTTTCCCCGGGTTGGACAAGTCCCAACCTTTAAAAATCAACATGAAAATAAAGAGTCCCCAAACCACACTCTCATTCCCACCGTACATTCACATGTAAATGGAAAGCCAAATAACTATGCACGAATAATATATGGAGAATATTCAAGGAAGGAAAGAGAGAGAAATGATGATGGAAAGAAAAAGATTCAACTAGGAGGAAGGACATGATGTAACTATGAAATGAAATATCATCTCATCTTTCCATGCTCCCGGTGCACTTGAGCATAATCTCTTGTCTCTAAAAAGAGATTGAGTGTTATCTCCTTTAGCTATGGGGAGATGAAGAAGAGAGAAAAAAAGAAAAGGAAGAATGGAGTGAGGTTTTGGATTACATACCTCTAAATGAGAAAGGCTTAGAGAAAATGAACACCTTAGCTTGAAGATCCTCTTGAGTGAAGCTCTAAGATGATGCCTCCAAGAAGGTTGTAACTTGCTTCAAGTTGGAGAGAAAATGAAAAGAGAAAGAGAGAGAGAGAGAGCTCAAGAGAAAGAGAGAGCATAGTAGATAGAGCAAACATAGTGAAAAGAAAGCATAGTAGATGAGAGAACATAGTAAAGAGAAAACATGATAAGAATGTATTTATGATTAACAAAAAGAGAAAGCATGATAGAGAGATAAAGAAAGAGATGGAGCATGATAAAGAGGTATTCAACTAAGTGGAGAAACATGATCCAACCATGAAAATAAATATTATCCCTTCTTCTTATGCTCCCAATGCACTTGAGCATAGCCTCTTGTCTCTAAAAAGAGGTAGGGTGTTATCTCATATGTGGCTAAGGAGAGTGGAAGATGGAAAAAAAATCAAATATGAGGAGACCACTATTCAAGAAAGGAAAAACCAATAACAACAAAACTATATCCAAGGAAATAAATAACATGATTTGGTAATGAAATGAAATATAGTCTCATCTTCTTATTCTCTTGGTGCACTTGAGCATAGCCTCTTATCTCTAGATAGAGATTGAGAGCTATCTCATTTGGCCATGAAGAGAGAAAAAAATGAGAAGAAGATCGAGACTATATTCAAGAAAATAAATAACAAGAATGTATTCATGAACAGAAATAACAATAACAATGAAATGTATTCAAGAAAAGAAAGAGCATGATTTAACAAAATATCATCTCATCTCCTCATTCTCTTAGTGCACTTGAGCATAGCCTCTTGTTTTTAAAAAGAGGTAGAGTGCTATCTCTTTTGGCCATGGAGAAGAAAAATGAGAAAGAAAATTATAAAGAAAGCTAAGAGAGAGATTATGACTACATTCTTCTAATGCCTCCAAGAGATGAATCTTGCTTCAAGTTGGAGAGAAAATGAAAAGAGAAAGAGGGAGAGAGAGAGAGCTCAAGAGAAACCCTAAGTATTCAAGTGAGAATACTCTAGGGTTTCTCCCAAGGGCCTCTCTTGCCTAAGAGGGGGGATATGTGGGGTATATATAGAGGATTTTGGAGCGAAAACTCAAAATTTTAATTTTTTTGAATTTCACCCCCTTTTCATCCGAATTTCACATAATTTTGAATTATTTTGAAAAAGAAATGGTTTGAAAATGGGTATGAATGACCATTAGGCTTATAAAGATATATATTTTTTTTAAATGGGTTGGATCTTTGTCCACTCAAAAAGACCAAAATCACCCTCTAAAAGAATGTTTTTTTGTCAAAAGGAGGGGCAAATGAGTCTTCCCTAAAAAGACTAAAATCACCCTCTAAAAGGAGGTTTTTGGTCAAAAAGAAGGGTAAATGAGTCTTGCCCAAAAAAGACTAAAATCACCCTCTAAAAGGAGGTTTTTGGTCAAAAGGAGGGGCAAATGAGTCTTGTTCAAAAAGACTAAAATCACCCTCTAAAAGGATGTTTTTGGTCAAAAGGAGGGATAAATGAGTCTTGCTCTATTTTGGATCTAATTTGAATTTGATAATTGGATTTTGAGTTTGAAATGTTAGATTTGGATCTAAACTTAGATTTTGGATCTAAACTTGGATTTAAAATTCATTTTAAAAATAATAGACCCAAAATTTTAATAACCCCGTTTTTCCAAAAATTTGGGGTGATAACACTTGCCCACGTTGATTTGGACTGATCACATGAATTTTATTTTTTAATGCCATTTTCTGAATTCTGAATAACATAAAAAAAATAAACAAAATCAATCTGAATCGACTGAGTTGAAACAAGTCCGTCCAACAACGATTAAGAAACCCCTCTTCATTGGTGCCACACGTGAATCTTATTATTTATGTATTTTTTAATTTTGTTAATGTAGCACTTTCAAAAAATATAATATTATTATTTTACTTACGTAAATTCAGCCGATTGACTAAATCTTTTTGTTACATTTTTAAAATTTTTAATGTTTTTTTAAGGGAAGATGACAACTTAAAACTCTTAAGGTGATACCCATATAATCCGGATGCAATTGGATTTATAGTACACCTTTCAACTCCAATATAGCAATTACCTTTAAGAGCTCAAAATGAACCTTCACCATATAAAAAGTTCTATGTTTCTATGTTATTGAGAAGGGCGTTCAGCCGCCTCAAGGGGCATAGCGTAGCTGGTCGGGTTAGGGGCCTGAAAAAATACAGGTCTCCAGTTCGATTCCCGTGGGCGATATGTTCCTGTGTCTTAAGGTGGCAGGGCGAGACATCCTGTTAAAAGGGTGTTACATTCTATCACTGACACCGACGCAGCTCGCTCACCCGAGAAGGGCGTTCAGCCAGGTCATCCTCCCAAAAAACTATTAATTTTTATTATGAGAAAAGAATTGTTTTTAATGGCCATAAAGTTGAGGAGAAACTTATTCCCAAAATATCAAATTTGTCACCATACTAACTGAAGAACAGCAAATTTTCTTTTCCTAAGTTGTTTACAAATTTATTTATTTATTTTTTATGTCTATATACGAATCTATGTGCTGATATTTTCTTAAGCTTTCTCTCCAAAACCGACACACAGGCTATCGNTTGAAAAATCATTTTAAAAACAAAAAATATAAAAAAGCCATTTAAAATAAATAGAAATAGTAAAATAATTTTAGAAATAATTAACAGCTAAAACATGGCACTTTTGAACAAGTCACCCAATCAAATTGTTGGCTATCAAATACTAATTCCATCGTAACGAACTAAGTAAAGCCCATATTTTGATACCAACAAGGGGTTTAAGCAGAATTTTTTTATGAGGAGTCGAATTATAGTTACAAAATTTTAATAAAAATTAAAATATAATTTTTTAAAATTTTTATATAAAAAATGAAATTATTTAAAATTTACAAATAATTTTGTTTTTAATTTTGAGGGGTGGCCAATGCCCCTGTGTTTCACAATTTCAGAAGTTCTCCCCGTGCGGCTTCACAGGAAACGTTGTTATCCAATTGGCTCATGGTATTGTTCATTTTAAAATAATAAGGAAACAACAATTTAAAATAAAAAAAAAAATCAAAATTCTTATCGACCCCATGTGCATCCAATATGATTATGACAATACCATTTGAGAAATTTTTATTTTCGGGCTGATGTATTTTCTATAATTGTCAAATGGAGACAATTTTCCATTTTCAACATAAAAAAAAACTTCATTTTGCAAAAAAACATAAAATAACTTCGTAAAGTAATTTTTCATCAACCCGAGAAACTTAAAAACATTCACTGCAATTTCATATTCAGCATTACTAGTGATAACTGTATCCGATTTTTTTTTTTTTTAAAATCTCATATATTAGGATTCAAATGCCACCAAAGAAAAGTCATATCAGAATCCAAATCCAAAATTCAAAATCCGATTTCACAATCTGAATTTGATTTTTACATTCATATCTGGATCCAAATCCAAATTTTGAACCAGAATTTTGTCAAACTTTCAAAATGTAAGAGCATGAAATATGGGATATTTGTTTAAAAATAAATCCAATCCGAATCCATATCGGATCTAATATTTATGTATATCCAAATGTGAATACAAATCCAAATCTAATCAAATGCCATTTCTTAAATCTAAATCTAACCCAATTTCTTATTTGGATATTTAATTTATTTTTTCATATCCAATCTTTTCAGATCTGTTCAGTCGGATGCCTGATCCAAATCGGATATATTGACATGCTTCATTACTACATTTTAATATTTTTTGTTAATATTTTGATTTTTGAAGTTAACAAAAGTTTACTCCTTTGACAGCATGTTAGGAGGAATACCCTAGCACCCGCGTTGCCTTTTTTCTCAATAGTCTTTATAAAAAATGTAATGCTATTAAAGAATTTCTCAAAAAGTGGTTATTTTCTGAAATTATAGGTAAATTAATCTCCAATATGAAATTTTTTCGTTGAAAATATGCATTTGGCTCAGGCATGACGTGTGACTTCTAGATCCTCTAAATGCCATAACATTGTAATACAAACCCTCTATCTGATTTGTGGATCCTTTCTATCTAATGAATGGTCGAGCTCCTATGCAAATTGTTCAAGTGGATCCATCTCTAGGATAAGGATAAGGATGCCAATGAATTGGAGTACTCGGGTCGGATCTGGTTAAGAAATAAGAGAAATGAGAGCAGAATCCTGGCTGTTGATCATAGTTTCCTGATCAGAAGGACATGGATCATAGTTTTCTATTATAATGAAAAGCCGCTCTGGTTTTCATGTGAACAGCCGTCATATTGAGTCCATACATTTGGAACAGAAGAAAGCATTGGAAGGAATTCATGCGATACAGAAACCAAGAGTTGTTGCGTCATCTATGGTAGTTGCCGCAGTTCAATCAAGCGTTGGTTCAAATACTGAAGTTTCTGTAGCAATTACATGCAATGACTGCTACTACTGCTGTTCTTGGTTGAGAATACCAGAATTTGGACATGCATCCCATTTTCTTTCAATGCATTATATGGTTGATGATCATACAAATGTTCCTTTTCATTATCATCCGATTAAGAAATCAAATTGGATTCAGATTTAAGAAATGGCATCCAACCAATTCATGTTTAGATTTAAAATATACATTAATATCAGATTAGATTCAGATTAAGATTCATACTAGATTTAGTTTTAGTTAAATATCTTGTATTGGATTCCTTTGTATTCTGAAATTTGGATGGACTCGCTTTGAAATTCAGATTCAGTGAAGAATATAAAAATCAGATTTGGATCGTATTTGGATTATAAAATCAGATTTCAGATACAGATTCAGATATGACTTTCTTTGTTTGTATTTGATTGTGAAGTCTAATCCGAATATGTGAATATGCAAAAAGAATAATACCTTGGGAGTATATCCGATTCAAATCCAATCCATTGACATCTCTACCCACAAGTGTCATTCTTAAAACTTGTTCTTTGGGGCATCCCTTAAGTTGTAGCTATTTGTTAGGTGCTGCTGGTTTTTTTGCTTTTACATGGAGGTTTTGTAAATCTTTCCTTCACTCTTTTTAGGTGATTAATAGCAAATATGGAGGCTAGGGAAGTCAATGGATTGGATTTAAATCAAATATATCCTTAACCATATCCGCCTTTTCAGATATTCACATATTCAAATATGAGTAATGAAATATCATATCCAAAAATCCAATTTCACAATCCGAATCTAATTTTTACCTTCGTATCTGAATCTGAATTTCGAACCGAGTCTGACCAATTTTCAAAGTGTAAGAGCATTGGATATATGATATTTATTAAAAAATAAATCCGATCCAATCTGAGTTCAAATCCAAATCTGGTCGGATATTGATGTATATCCAAATCCAAATCTGATCAGATGTCATTTCTTAAACAACAACAACAGGGGCAGGAGAAAGGGCCCAGCCGTTGCCCCTCGCCAGCCGATGCTCCTCCATCGCCCCTCCCTAAATTCCCTTTTTTTCTGTTTCTATTGCTGCAACAGAGGCACGGAGGGCCCCGCAGGCCACCCACAGCGTGGGTNATATTTACATTAATACAACTATAGTGTATGAAATTTTCATACACATATGCCGGTCCGCCGATTCACAACCAAGCCGATCGAATTATTGAATAACTAGTGATTCAGTTCATAAGATATTGGAGGCCATATGATTCGAGTTACTGCACCCGATGATCTATTCCAAAAAAAAAGGGAAGTTAATTTTGAATTTTTTAAAATATGAGGAACGGCCATTACCTCTTTTGCCCCTACCCCTGATGCACAAAAAATTGTTCACCTCCCCATATAATGCAATCCGGTCAATTTTTTTTAAGAATAAAAAAGTGGTGGAAAAATTAAAATTTAAAAATTTAAAAATCTACAAAATACCCGAACTACCAACTTTTATTGAAAGCACATCACTTTGATCCATGCAAGTCAATCTTTGTACATCTTCTTCCAAGATTGGAATCTTATGAGATCCTATTATCAATATCCATATTTACTTTCATACCCAGATGACAAATACATATAAGATAATATGTATGAGATAAGTGAGATGATGGATGTATAAGATAACACATAAGTATGATATAATAAATGATTTATGAGATAATAAAATAATGGATAGATGTATGAGATAGTGTTTAACATAAGTACAAATAATGTTTATGAGATGATAAATTATTTATAAGATAATGAGATAACATTATGAATAAACACAAAAATGAAAAACTTTTTTTTACTGCTTAGAAGAATATATTGGTTATAACGATATGGATATATGAATTGACAAGTTTTACCTTTACTGACTTCCCAAATAATTTTTTTATGGTTTCCTTATGTTCCTACAAAAAGTTCTTTTTTGTTTTAACCATGAGCATTTTTGTCATTATTAAAATAACACATGAAAATTCATACAGGGGAGCAGCGTATATAACCGTATATAACCAGCTCCACTCGACAATAGTAAGAATCCTCACTCTTACCCATAGTGTGTAAGGTGACTAAATATCTATGCTGATATCTTTACAAGACATGTTATATATTACAATTGTCCAGAAATGTTACATGAGATAATGATTACAACAATTAAAAAATAATGATAAACATGTATTTACTACATATGATTATAATTTTACAATAGAAATGAGAATCTTCCTGTAATCGCAGATGTTGCACTACTAAGATTATGCATCACACAAGCTGGCTGTTGACTTGTAACAGGCTTTTAATTTTCAATGATTTGATAATTAACCTTAACATGCCCCCTCAATTTGAGTGTGTAATCTAAGTATACTAAAAATGTTTTTGAATTTTTCATGCAGTACAAAATTTAATAACCACAATCAAGCTGTTCATTGGACAGAATGAACTGAACTTTTATGTGCCCTTTGCTTACATGGTCTCTGACAAAGTGGAGAATTCAATGACATGGCCAAATCCAAAATAATGAACGAAGAATTTAAGTGCCAAATCTGATAGGACACTTTAGTAGACACCATATTCAATGTTCACTAAGAAAGGTAAGGAAAACAAAGAGGAACAGCCACTAATCTCCTTTGGAATGAGCAAGAGGAGAATCATACTGCCCAAGCAAGACGAACCCCAATTTCCCCTGTCCCTAGAGTCTAGAGCTACCTTGATGCCTAGCGATGCAGTTACATTACCTACATATGAGAATCCAACTACTGATAAGAGTGGCCAGCTATGCTAGGCTAGCGCCTTAGGGAAATCACTAGCTTTCTTTGTACTTCCAACACTAGTGACATTGATAGTTTGCCGGAGGTGTGTTATTTGCTCATGCTCCTCACGCATGCATCCGTGCATGAAAGGGATTTTGATCCAAAGTATTGCATGAAACGCGACACTGTTCAAATGGGGGAGGTTGGGCAGGTGATTAAAGTGGGCAACGGCAGTGTCCGGCGGTGGAAAGGACGAGCTGCTCCGCTGCTGCTGGTCGTGAAGGACTGGTGGAGAGGGCGAGAGCATCACGGAGGTGGGAGGTAGGTCGGATTTTGTTCTTGAAGAAGTGGTTTATTGGGAGGGCTTTGTCTGTGAGAGAGAGAGGGAGAGGGGAAATATGGCTTATGTCGAGGAGAGAGAGAGAGAGGAGCTCGTTCGGGATCATCTCAGCCGCTCGATCGTTTTCAGATCAACGGCTCAGATTAGCAGAGAAAGCTTGCTGGGCTCTATCTCTCTTTCTCTCTCTCTCTCTCTCTCTCTCTTATATATATATATATATATATCTTTTTTCATGCTGAGCATGCGATCTGTGCCGTCCAAATGGATGCCCCATGTTTTAACTAAAAAAAGTGCCCAACACCAAGCTAGCTTGAGGTCAACTCAAACTTGCTTGTCAAAACTGGATTGATT
The DNA here is from genome assembly GCA_011799765.1 of Nymphaea thermarum. Taxonomy (NCBI): domain Eukaryota; kingdom Viridiplantae; phylum Streptophyta; class Magnoliopsida; order Nymphaeales; family Nymphaeaceae; genus Nymphaea; species Nymphaea thermarum. Next base: position 28,330 of record JAANDH010000711.1, read on the forward strand.
CAAATGTATGCTCAAAATGGAATCAAGTTCGAGTTGCAAAAACTCAAATAGGCTAGATTACATAATGAATGCCGAACTATAGTGGGAGAAAAGTTAAATGGGTTAAAGAGCCAAAAAAAAAAAAAAAAAGAAGAGACATGTTAGCTTAACATAAACGAGTTAAACGAGTCGAATTTAAACTTAATGCTATATTGTCAAGTCAAGTTTGAACATATCCTATAGAGGTCGACTCATGTGGAGCTTCAGCTGAGCTCAGACTTGAGTTTTTGAGTCAAGTCGAGGTCGAGCTAGACTCTACTTGTATGCAGCCCTACCTAAAATCTCCTAGGGAAAACGATTTGAGCAGATCCATCAGCCATAATTGCTGACACAATTATGGAACTGAAAAATCTTCACCAAAGACAAAATCATTAAAGATATTTTTCTCAACTCAGACTCCTTTAGACAAGGATTTAAGAATTTGGGTATGCTGGCTGCATGTCCTGATCTAGGTAGGTCTGCAATACGTGAATATTGTCAACTTATTGTAGCATCAAGGTGGAATATGAAGGGATGGTTCTGCAGTGCTGTAGAGCCACATCCCACTCAATGGTCATCGCCATCATGAGAGGGGCACTGCATGCCAGGGATGAAGCTAGTTTTTTTTTTTTTTTTTTTTTTTTTTTTTTTTTTTTTTTTTTTTTTTTTTTTTTTTTTTTTTTTTTTTTTTTTTTTTTTTTTTTAATTTTTATTTTTAAGGGAAGACTTACTATGTAATTATGAAACTTTCACCAAGGCCAAGTGAAATGTGTTTGTAAATGTCATGAAATGTAATTTTATCTTTCAGATTTTTTTTTTTTTTGGGTGGTGGGAAAAGTGCTTGGGGGTGTGGTGTTTTCAGGTAAGAATCTCTGGACTTGTGAAACTTGTTAAAGAGTTATCTCCAATAACTTTTATCTTAATTTATCGAGGTCTGGAAGGTAGGGCAGCAATGGAGGGTGGGCTTTAGGTCTTTCTTTTTCGGGCTTTTGAGTTGTTAATCTCCTGGTCTTTTAAACATGCTTTTGCTTAAAAACCAGAGCAACATTCTGAAGCAAATCTGGAACAAATAAACTACCCTGGGCTTCAGGCATGCAAATAATGTCCCAAGCAACCCGATGTAATTTGGAGGCATGAGCATGTGGATCATCCCCAAAAAGTTTGGTCAAACAAGATTTAATAGACATCCATGCTTGAGAGGCGAAACTTGGAGTGGTGCAAGCAATAAGTATGTACTAAAAATAAAAATATGGATTTGGGTTATTTTTTAATTTTTTTATAAAAAAAATTGTCCTTTAAAATTCAAAAAAAGGATATGCACTCTAAACCCTTCAGAAGCTTCAAAAATTCCATTCAAAACGACCTTCAAGATCACATTGAAAAGAGTACTTTTTGAAATAAGGGAACTCACTAGTTGGACTTCTTAACTTTTTCATAATCACTCTTTATCTTGTAAAAAAAAAAATTCCATTTTCACTTTAATTAAGGGTATTTTGGTCATTATAGACCTTGCACAAAAGAAAAATCTACATAAAG
>JAANDH010000711.1:30346-61404 GCA_011799765.1 Nymphaea thermarum
ATTTTTGGTGAAGGCCACTACACTACAAACGTGTGTATATATAATTGTTTTTCAAAGAACCTGTCGATTCCATTTGCTCCTGAGTATCTAGCAGCCAGACCACTGCTCCACTCCTCCCCAGTGTCACTTCATCGTTATAAAAGTTGAGGTTGACCCTCTCTGTAATTCTACCCATCATCAACAAAGAACGCCATCTCCTCTTCCTTCCATGCACCATTTCCCCGACTGAACCATAGTTCTCCTCCCCTTAAAGCCACTTCCTTAGCCATCACCTTCCCCACCATTACCAACATCAGATTAGAAAGGGGACCTGATCAAACTCAACTCCGAACTCTCCTCCCCTTAACAGTAGCAACTCCATATCCTTTACCTGTTAGCAAAAGGATTGGCCTGCCTGCACGTCCACTTCTTGTGCTCCTGTGAATAACACAACACAAGAACACAACACACTAATCGAGCACTTGTTTCTACAAGTGATCACAAAGGCATGACACGTGATAAGAGCACACAACACTAAAAATTTGGAGCACACTTGAAATGCTTTCTCTCACACACATTTTGGCCAACCCAAAGGGCCATATTTATACATGTAAGAAAAAACTGAAAAATAAATGACATTGACTCTTAGCAACTCCACTATGGTCATTATGGACATATTAAAAACAAAAAACTGAAAATATAATGACCATATTAAAAACAAAAAACTGAAAATTAAAAATAGGCAAGGTGAAAGGGCACATGTCTTGACACGATGGAACTTTTGGAGAACCCAAAAGTTAAACCGTTCACCTTCTTCATAAAGGCAGCTGTATTAATTTTGCATTAACTTTCATCACTCTCCCTTAATGCAAAGTCTGAAACACCAAGGTGAGATCGAAACTTCATAAATTTTGGGTATGAAAGTGCCTTTGTAAACTCATCCGCAACTTGCTCATTGGTTGAGCAATACTTCAATACAATTTGACCTTTACCAACAATCTCACGAATGAAATGATGACGAAGTTCAATATGTTTTGTCCGTCCATGGTAAATCGGATTTCTTGTCATTGCTATAGTTGCCTTGTTGTCACAATGAATTGTTGTTCCTTTAGTTTGACTTTGACCAAGATCTTTCAAAACTCGATGCATCCAAATTGCCTGACAAGTAGCTGCAGATGCAGCAATATACTCCGCTTCTCAAGATGATAATGCCGTTGTACCTTGCTTTTTTGAACACCACGATATAGCACCTGATTCAAGTGTAAAAACATAACCGCTTGTGCTCCTTCGATCATCTACAGCTCCTACACAGTCACTATCAGTGTAACCAAGTAAGTTAAAACAAACATCTGATTTATACCAAATTCCATATTTAGTAGTTTCACGAATGTAACGCAATACACGTTTTGTTGCTCCCAAATGGTGTAATGATGGATTGTGCATGAATCTGGATATCAAGCTGACTGCAAATAAAATATCTGGTCGTGTATGAGTCAAATATAACAAGCCACCAACTAGACCTCTAAACAATGTTTCATTGGCTTTAGCAGTCCCATCAGACAAAGTCAACTTTTCACCTGCATTCATAGGAGTAGAACACGACTTGCGATCTAACATTTTATACCTCTTAAGTAGGCTTAATGCATATTTTTCTTGAGAGATAAAAATGCCATTATTTGTTTGAACAACTTGAAGACCAAGGAAGAAATGCAATAAACCCAAATCTGGCATTTCAAACTCACTTATCATACTGTCTTTGAATTTTTGAATGAGCAAATCACTTGATCCCATGTAGATAATGTCATCTACATAAACACATACCACAAGCATATCAATGCCTTCATTTTTCAAGTATAATGTGGGTTCACTCTCACAACGTCGAAACTCATTTTTGTGACGATATGTGTCAAGCCTCCAATACCATGCTCTTGGTGCTTGCTTGAGCCCATAAAGGGCCTTCTTCAACTTATACACTTTCTTCTCATGTCCACTTATGACAAAGCCCTGTGGTTGATGTACATATACATCTTCTTCTAAAGCACCATTCAAAAAAGCAGATTTTACATCAAATTGAAATACCTTCCATTTTAAGTGAGTTGCAAATGCCAATACTAGCTTAATAGTCTCAAAACGAGCAACAGGAGAAAAAGTTTCAAAATAATCAATGCCATATTTTTGTACATACCCTCTGACGACTAGTCTGGCCTTGTATTTTTGCACATCTCCATCAACATTGTACTTCAATTTGTAAACCCATTTCACATTTATAGGTTCCTTTCCTTGTGGCAAATCTACTAGTTGCCATGTATCATTTCTCTTAATCGTATCGATCTTTTCTTGCATTGCTTTTTCCCATTCTTCTTTACTACATGTTTCATCATAACATGATGGTTCAGTTACCATAAAAGCAAATGAACCATACGCATATATGTCATGTAGAGATCGCACCTTTCTTGGTGGAGAAAACCCATCTGTAATTATTTTGACATCTTCTTCATGGTCTGAATTGGTCTCTTTTGAATGAGTAGCACTTGACGTTGATGCATTTGAGTGAAAAGTTGATTCAACAAATGGAATATGTTGATCTTCTATTGTTGTCCACTCCCATGATCCATTCTCATCAAAGATGATATCACGCCGAATGATTTGTTACTGGATTATGTAGTCTATAACCTTTTGAGTTATTACTATAACCCACAAAAATACATTTCTCACTCTTTTTATCCATTTTGTCTCGACTACTAGAATCAAACAGAGAGTAGGCAATGCATCCAAAAACTTTCAAATTACTTATATCAGGTTTTCTCTTCCACCATGCTTCATATAGAGTCATATTGTAGACTGCTTTGGTTGGTGATATGTTGAAAAGATACATAGCTGTAGCTACTGCTTCAGCCCAAAACTCATTTGGAAGATGCTTCTCATTCAACATGCTTCAAGCCATCTCTACCACTGTACGGTTTTTCCTTTCAGCTACACCATTTTGTTGGGGAGTTTTCTTACTGTCAACTGTCTATGTATGCCATGTAATTTGCAAAAATTGTCAAAATCATTTGACAAAAATTCTCCCCCTCTATCAGTATGAAATATTTTTATAGGTCGCCCACATTCTTTTTCTGCAAACACTTTAAATTCCTTGAATTTTTCAAAGGCTTCAAAATTTTCAACAAGAAAAAACACCCAACTCATGCGAGAAAAATCATTAGTGAATAGTAGAAAATATCTACTATTATTCAGAGATAAAGTTCTTGTTGGTCTACAAATGTTAGCATACACTAATTCTAAAGGAGTTTTTGCTCTCCATGCTTTCTCAACTGGAAATGGAAGACGATGTTGTTTTTCGTACACACATGCTTCACAAATATCTTCATTATTGGTAAGGCGAGGTAAACCAACAACTAATTTTTTCTGCCTCAATAACTTCAGTCCATTGTAGTGCAAGTGTCCATATTTAAAATGCCATAACTTAGACACTTTATTCATGTCTGCAACTAAAGCATATGCATCAAAGTGTGAAAACTCGATTGGAAACATTTTGTTTTTTGTCATGTGCACTACTATAGGTGGCATGGTAGAACACTTCTTTTTGATTTCACATACATCATCATGAAATGAAATCAAATATCATTTTTGTGCTAACTGTCAAACACTTAGTAAGTTATATGCTAATCCAGGTATATAATAAACATCATGTACCAACTTTTTAGTACCACTTTTAATTGATATCTCAATTGTGCCTTTACCATCAATTTGAACCTTTTTGTTGTCTCCAAGTCGAACTTGTTGCTTCACTGATTCATCAATGTCACAAAACAAACTTCTCTTTCCTCTCATATGATTACTGCATCCACTATCTGAAAACCATACATGATTAATATTTTCATTTGACTCTGTATGAGTAAAAAATAAGTTACCATCTTCTGCTTTCTCTTCCACTACATTAGCTTGTTGTTTTGCTTTATCCCAACAGTACGCTTCAATATGACCATTTTTTTTGCAAAAAACACAATACCTATTTTTGTGACCATGTTTTTTATTGTTAGTGTCACCTCCTTTTGACTTGTTTTTGTCTGCCTCAAATCTTCATCGCCCACGTCCACGATAGTTACCTCTACCTCGCCCACGATATGCATTCTTTCGTACAGTTGCTCCCTTCATCTCTTTGCTAAAGTCATCCAACTTGACTTGAACTTGGAATGCTTGTTCAACACTTTTCTCAGTTGACCTGTTCATTCTTTGTTCATGGGCTAAAAGAGAACCCAATAATTCATTAGCAGAGTATGCAGTCAAATCCTTAGACTATTCTATAGCCGTAATCACATGATCAAATTCGGTAGGCTCCTCAATATTTTTTCTACAATTTTCTGGTTGCTAACAACCTCTCCAAAGGTTTTCATCTCATTTATAATTATGAAAGCTCTTGAAAAAAAATTCTGGACTGATTCATTGTTTTTCATAAACAATGTCTCAAACTCTTTACGGAGGATTTGGCGTTTCACTGTCATTACCTTCTTATCACCATGATATTCTTGTTTGAGAATAGTCTAAGCTTCATTTGAACTAGTATCACCAGCAATTCGAGGAAAGATAGTCTCACTCACAACTTGTTGAAGAACAAGCAAGACTTTTGAATCCTTCTTTCGTTGCTCTCTTAGTTCAACGGTCTTTTCTCCTTGTTTTGAGCTCTCTGCACTTTATGTATAGCCATTTTCAACTAAATCCCAAAGATCTTGTGACAAAAAGAAAGTCTTCATTTTTATGCTCCAAAAACCATAATTATCACCACTAAATACATATATGAGCTATTGAAAATTATTCGAAGTGGACATGCCATTAGACATAATGAACAAAAATTTTCCACAGAAATTCTGTCAAACAAGTTATGTGCAGATTTTACCTTGCAGGCTTCTCTTTTGTACTTTTACCAACAATCACGACAATACAATCGACCTGTCTCTGATACCACTGTTAGCAAAGCCTGCCTGCACATCCACTTCTTTTGCTCATGTGAATGATGTGAATGACACAACACAAGAACACAACACACTAATCGAGCACTTGTTTCTACAAGTGATCACAAAGGCATGACACGTAATAAGAGCACATAACACTAAAAATTTAGAGCACACTTGAAATGCTTTCTCTCACACACATTTTGGCCAACCCAAAGGGCCATATTTATACATGTAAGAAAAAACTGCAAAATAAATGACATTGACTCTTGGTAACTCCACTATGGTCATTATGGACATATTAAAAACAAAAAACTGAAAATTAAAAATAGGCAAGGTGAAGGGGCACATGTCTTGGCACGATGGAACTTTTGGAGAACCCAAAAGTTAAACCGTTCACCTTCTTCATAAAGGCAGTAATTTTGCATTAACTTTCATCATTACCTCCATCTACAGAGCCAATCAATGGCAAAAGAGAAAAAGCACCACCTGCACCATTGAAGAAAGCTGCTCGCCCTGTTAGACAACCTTTTAGAAGAGCATCATCATCATCATCATCATCATCATCTCTTCATGTGATGCTCTGCAATGCTCTCGACAATTTGATAACCAATTTCGTCGAACGACATCCCATGCGGTTGTCTGTCAACCCTAAGGATGTTTTGGCCAGCAAAAATGCCCCGTCGGCGAGCTGCCACCCACCAAATGCACCGTCGAAGGCCGGCTGCCCAGTTGCCTCGAGGGCGCCTACATTCGCAATGGGCCGAACCTGCAGTTCATCCCAATAGGTGCCTACCATCCGTTCGACGGCGATGGGATGTTGCACGCCATCCGAATCTCTGGTGGGCATGTCACGTTCTGCAGCCGCTTTGTTCGAACGCACAGGTTCAACAAGGAGGAGGAGGTGGGGTTGCCCATCAACCCCAACTTCTTCGCNGCAGATTGTCATGCAACCACTGGCAATATTAACGGGATTGGGAGCATATATGAAATATGATGCTGGAAAAGTCTCACGCGTGGGGATAATCCCACGCTATGCCACCGATGAGTCAGAGATGAAGTGGGTTGAGGTGCCGGGATTCAATTTTGTGCACTCGGTCAATGCATGGGATAAGAAGGGAGGGGAGGAGGTGGTGCGGTCTTTCATGATAGAAACAAACACATTGAAATTGACTGTCACTTCGTTAGAGAGAAGATTCAAGATGGAACTACCGAAACCTGTCATGTTAAAAGTGAAAATCAGTTGGCCGATATTTTCACCAAGAGCCTAGCATGAGAGAAGCATCAAAGCATTGTAAACAAGTTGGGACAGATTGATATCTGTCCTCCAACTTGAGGGGGAGATTGTTGCGAGATTTGTGGAAGAGGATTGGTGTTGCCAAAATATCAAAATCAGCTATATTCTGCTGTTACGATGAGATTATGCATGATAAAAAAAAGGAATGAAATCTTCTCTATTTCTTTGGAAAGTTTTGATAATTGTCCTCCTGGTTATCGTCTCTTTCAGAATGTATAACAACCTCCCTTCTCTTTTTTATTGTAAGCAATTGAGGATAAATAAAATAGCAGCCTCCTTCTTCCTCCGTGGACGTAGGCCCAAGTGCCGAACCACGTAAATCTGCTCTTGCTCACTTGATATTGCATCCTTCTCATGTTTTCTAATAGAGGTAAGTTGGGTATTATTTTGGTATTGTTCAGGTTGATTGCCTGCAAGTAAAATAATAAATTTCAGGCCATGCGAATGATCATAACAAGTGACAGATGATATGGTTCTCTTAGGAATCTTGGAGCGCAAAAGTAGGCTTCCAATGAGGTCAGTTGTTTAAATATTTGCAGCATTTAGATGCCTTAGTTAATATACAGGAGCAATTATCAATATTTGTTCACACGTTTGCAGTTTTTGTGCTGGTTTGATCAAACCTTGTTTCGGCCTGGTGGGAGGAGTAAAGAAATGCAACTGAGGGTCTGTACAAGGGACAAATTTCTTGGATGATCAAAGTAAAGGATGAGAATCATGATTGAGGTTCACTGGATGTTCATGAGTGAACAAGAAAGGTGAATCCTTTTTGGAACAGTGTACAAAGTAGAAATATGATTTTAATCCTCTAAGTATAAGAGGTTTCTACATTTATCATCTTTTTATGAACTCGTTGGGTTATTTTAATGATTATCGAACAGACTGTGGATGCATTTTCCAATTTTCTGAACAAAAGAGGTTGGCTGAGTGTAGAAGCTCAAGTGACTACTTTGGAGGCTAGAAATTCTTGGTACGTCATGTTCTTGCTGGGACGCTTGATATTGTCATGGTATTATTTTTTATATTCCTAAATTGCAACATTTTCTTACTTTTTTTCTGTTTTTTCCTTTTCGTCTGCACGACAGGATTCATGCATATCGATTGTGCTCGGCTTTATGGCATTTGAAAAGAGGTTGATTCCTCATTTTCACTGTTCCAAGCATCAAGGCAATATGAAGCTCTTGATTTGCAGTTCTCTACGAGTTCTGGAGAAAAATGAGAAAAAGACGATGCCTGTAAGCTTCCATTAGATCAGGAATACGCTTATATCAGTATGACTTACGTTCCTTTGCCAAAGCGGCATTCAATTTGAACCTAGCATAAAAAAATTGTAACACCATATCACTAGACTTTCAAATTTTGGAATTTTTGAATCATAAATTGTTGTTCAACAATATTTTCTGTGCCTGTTTGTGTGAGATGTTCAATTTTCTGTGGGTTGCAGTATTCCTTTTCTAACTGTTGTACATTGCTGTTCATTTGATTATCTATAATCCTCTTAACCATGTCTTTGATATACTTTACAGGCCATTTGGAATGGCTTTCAGAATTTAAGAAGTTCGTTTCTCGTTATTCCAATTTGACAATGAAGCATTGATGGCATCCAATCTTAGTATGAAGCAAAGTAGGAAGCCTATAGAGTTCTTCAACTCTTACAATCAGTGATGGCTAGGATCACACATGGTGGGTTTTCTGTACTGGTATTCCATAAATTTTCTCTTTGTTCATGTAATTTATCATGTTTTTATGTTTTTCTTGGTGATACTTTATGTTAACATGGTTTCTCAGGATTTTCCAATGTAACCACAAGCAATATTGTCGGTTTTTGTGATTGCAAATGCCAAATTATCAGTGTCTGTGATTGCAAATGGTGATATCTTTGACTACGAACTTATTGACAGATGAGAGCAGTAACAGGTAATCTAGAGTATAATAGTATTTTTTGTCATTAATGTGCTGCTCTAAATTGTTGATTTGCAGTCACTTGATGAATAAAATAATGCCTTCTGGAGTCTCTTTTACGTACAACTTATTCATATGCAGGGGAACAACCAAGCTGAGTTTTTGGAATTTCCACTCTACTTTCCAGTTTCAATCTTATTACTTTCAAACCAAATTCCTCTACCACTTGGAATCAGAACTCAGTACTCATAACTCATTCAGGATGCTGCCTCTCCCACTGACTCAACAAACGATCCAACTCATGAAGTAAGAGCTGCTTTAGTGTTCTGAATTGCTTACTGTTATTAATCAAAAGAAGCGCATTCAGGTGTAGCTGATCTCTTAATTGGAAGCATGAATTGTATGTGGATTGTGAAGTTAAGCATGAATTGTAGCAACTCTTTAGTCAAACTTAAAATTTTAAATTTATGCCACAATAATTACAATAGCCATGAGTTCCTTCGTGGCTAAATGTAAAGTCTGCCGTGTCAAGCAATATATGTATGTGTGGTTTTGGTACTTTCTTGGCAGCTACTCTTAGATGTATCAGTATATGAGGCCTTTTATTTTGCTTTCTTGTATTTGTGTCTACTATTGGCCTTGTTCTCTTGTTATGAGGTCCACGTGAATACACATACGATTTTTGTTTGTAATCGGGTTTAAAAACCTCTACAGTGGTGAAATTAATCACCGGTAAAATACTCTTTCCGCTATGAAGGCCCAATGCGGGGAATCCCTACGGTTAAGGCCATCAGCAATACCCACATGGTTTGATCGTAAGCTTTTTCCAGCAAAGTTATTTAAGTTTCTGTTCTTTGAATTTTTCAAAATTTGCTTGGAAGACTATATGGGCAATTTGCAGCTCACTTTTTCTGAGTGAAAAAAAAAGATTATTTTCCTTTCTCGTGTCAAAGTAAATAAAGGTATCGAACCAATAACATGGCAAAATTAATTTATTCTCTTGTCAAGAAGGTGAGACGTATCAACAAAGTTGCCTGGAGGGATGTAGGGTGACCAGTTAGGGTCGGCGGCTAGTAAGCGGTTGGTTCGAGTTTGAGTGGTAGGGGCATTCACCTCTTGTGGCAATTGAAGAGGGAAGTGATGTACATGCTGAAGTATCAAACCCATGAACCGACATGGCTCTGAACCCTGGGAGCAAGAAGAAAGGGTGGTTGGGCTTTCATCAGACAAAACTCCTACTCATCCCAAACTAGACTTATCAACAAAGTAGGAGGAATTTTTAGCTTTATGAAATGTGATTTCTGTGTATGTGCACACATACATTACAAGAGAACCTGTGTAGGTGTAATATAAGTTTGTGGAAGCTTATTTTCCAAAACTCCAACCACACAGACGTGATCCCTTTAGTTTTAAAACCTAAGAAATGAAAACTCTAATCCTTAAATGTAATATTCTTTGTTTCATAGCTGAGAGATTGTGTGGTATCAGTAACATATTGTTATAAAAATGAGGTAAATTCATAGAAGAATATGTTACCGTATTTCATGAATCTACCCGCAAATTATTGAGATACGATAGTAAAAAGGTGTTACTGACACCTAAGTGATCCCTCTCAGTAGTTAAAAATCGATGGGGTTGTTTAATATTAGTAACATATTGTTACTGTCTTATGAACCTATTCAAAAAATGGGTCAAATTCAAGCAATATTTCTTAAATTGTCTAATGAATTTAACCAAGTTTTAAGTTAGGTACGTGGGACAATAACATAATATTATTGTTCCCGAGCGACCCTTAAGAATCTAAACCATGTTATTGTAGGTTGTGCATTCATATGCATGCGTTATAATAACGAAAGAAGGCGTTACAATTTTGAATTTTTTAAAATATACATAGTTGCACACATAATTTTTTGTGCAACTACGCAGGATCCTAATCCACATTTCATGTCCAATCAGGGGGCGTCGACGATGTTTAATTTATTTTTTGATAATATTTTATCAACCTCATCTTATCAATAATGTGTTAACTAATGATATGATGCATGATTGGTGAGATGTCATAAGCCACCAATCTTAGCTGGCAGGAGAAGGCAATCCACAATGTTATATAGTTCTTCTGCCATCCGACTCAGCCCACCCCACGTCACACTCTGTCCTTAGCTGCCAACATGCATGATTATCCAACCCACCATCCCCATGCATGTTCAATATCCACATATATGCATGGTATTACCATACATGCATGAATGGATGGTGCATGCATGCATGCACATACCATGTAGGCATGCCGCATGCATACCATCATCTATCATCATCATCCGAAAAGGGGTTGGTGGTGGAGACGGAGTACCTTTGTCTGCAGAGGGATGGGCCCCACCACGGGCTATCCGCAGTAGGCGCTTCATGTTTGTGGGACCAACATTTCTTGGATCTTCTATTTGCGGATATTTGCTTCTTCTGACATCGTTGAATCATCTGCTTTAGCACTAAATATTTGTTTAATTAGAAACTTTGTTAAAATAATGTTTATGAAAGTTTAATTTATTATGCCTACCGCACAACTTTTCCTGTTTCTAAAAAAAAAAGGGAAATCTTCCATAGAAATATAAGAGCGCTGGCACCTTGTCAACAGTGTATTAGGTTGTTACTAGAACCTTCTAAAAGCTTTTAATGCACCATCCTTTTCAACATATATATATATATATATATATATATATATATATATATATATATATATATATATATATATATATATCAATTAAAATTCGTCATTGAAAGCACTATAAAATATTGTTAAGGGCATTATAAATTGTTATCATAAATCGTCACTAATGCCCTTATAACAACTTTTTTAATAATAAAAATTTTAATTTTTAACCATCCAACAACAACATTAGACTCTCTTACATATGCATACATAATTCTTTAGATTTTTTTTAAACAACAAAAGACAAGCACCCTTAGATGACAAAGCGAAGGCCCCCAGTACTTTTTATAAGGCAAGAGGTGTTGTTCATATTTTACTCATTTTAAATTACGTTATTAGAAAATTGCATGTAAGTTATAAATTTTCCAAAAAGGGGCACCTTTCCTCCTTTTGAATTGGCTCTGTCCAATCATGTATGCAAAAGGTTGATCAGATGAATACACATTAATTCAAGGTAAATACTTCATAAGGCATCATAATAAGATTTATATATATATCTATGTGTGTGTGTTAGGGGGGGGGGTGGCTGTATTAAGAAGAGAAAAAAAAACTTTTCTTAAGGTTTTATTGTGTGATTATTTTTTAGTTTGTTTCATTTTAAAACGTATTTATTTTTATTTTTTAACCGGAGGGAGAGAAAAAGAAGAAATAGCTGGGCATTTTTTCAACGTGGTAGTCAATTGTCACTAAAAGGGACGTGGAAATTTTGGCACATCAAACAGAGGGGAGCAGCAAAATCGGGTACACTTTCAGACGCTCCACTTTAGATGATTGGGGGCATTCCAAAGCTTGCTTGGTAGGGGAATATAAAGAAAAGCGTACGTACCAATTGGCCTCGGATCCCTTTTCTTTGTTGCTAGCAAACACCAGCTAGTGCTTGTTTGATCCACAACAGTTGACGTCAATATAGACCGTCAAAGCTTGTTTCAAAATCCAATTGCCATCCGGCCGGTTTCAACAACAATCGGAATTCGAATCCTAATATTCTTATATATTTTTAAAATAAAAGATAAAAATTTTAAATAATAATAATAACAAATCAAAATTTTGATTTGAGGAACTGAAGACCTCCTCCTTTTAAAATTTTGAGAAAACAAATTTACATTCATAATTTAAGAAAATTTTCATTTGGCTCCTACAAGATTTTGAAAAAATACACTTTACCCTCTCTAATCTAACGAAGTTTAGTAGAAAAATATGAAATCCAATTTTTTTTATGGGTTTTGAAAAATTGCTTTGTTGGTTTGGATGATAAGCTCAAAAACTTAGTTTTTTGCTATTAACCCGAGGCGGGTCAGGTTTTTCACTCCTTTTTACAAAACAATATTTTGTCAAAGCTGGTGTCTCTCAGGACCTAGCTTTGATGACACCCAAATACTTGGAAAACCTAGTTATCGAGGCTATCTATTCTCCTTGACCCTTTAACCGCAAGCTTAGCTTCGGCAAATGGCTGTCTTTTGTAATTCTGATTAATTACAACACATGAATTCGAAAGTTTAAGTTAATAGATTGTATACGGAAGGATTACAGAGCTTATAAATTGAAAAAGATAATCTTTCACTGTGCTTTGGAAGCATCTGATTCTTAAGTCTCCCAAAGTATATCAAGGAAAGTTCCATGGCAAAAACATGAGCTTCAACAGTATTCTTTTATTTACTTAGCTTTTTAATTCCATTCATTTAATGAAAACCAAATCAAGCTCGATCGTCCGTGCCTTCATTAGTTTCGTCTATGCAACTCGCTTTTGGATCTCTTTCCTATATAATTCTCTTTTAGAAAGCAAAACCTTTCAATCATGGATTCAATCTTTCAACAAGCTTTAATTTCATGGGTTGCATGCCAACTAAATTTCCACCATCTTTAGAGGGGAAAGGTAGGTCTGCACGCCCTCCGGACCCATTCCGTTCGTTTATGTGTCACAAAAATATTCGCTTTCTTAGGAAAAGGCGCCATTTTTTATTTTTTTTATCATGAAGTAGACAGGTCCTTTGATGTACCATAAATAATGGAGGCATGCAACAACAGTCAGGCCACTCTAAAAGACAAAGAATATTGCCAGAGTAGGGACGTCTTGCCAAGCGACTGAGTCGATCGATTCAAATTAATAATTGATGGGATATAAACGGAGTGAAATGATCAGGAGATAGCAGTGCTGCTTTTTCTTTGGGTGTGCATCAGATGTTTAAACCCAGTGAATTGTCTGGTAATGTTATAGGATGTTGGCTAAGAAAGGTATTCGGATTGCTGATCTTTTCTTAAGTTGGTCTTAATTTGGATTCAGAACAATTGTAGTTAACGAATAAATCTATGGTGTCGCGTGTTAGATGTTGTTGTATGGCTGAAAATTATTAAAAATGTGTTGTTAAAATCATAGTGAATCTCTGTTAAAAATACCATGAACTGTTCATGTTATTGATTTCAAGGAGATGAGATAGTGAAGATTAAGTTACAAATATAAAAGCTAAGATTTTGTTTTTCCATAATTTGAAATACCACTCAGAGAAGATAAATAGCCTCAATTCAACGAAACTTATTTGTTTCTCCCTCTCGCATTCTTTTACTTCTTTTGAAAGATACCTCAGACTCTTAAGAAAAAACAACTATTCTATATTTTCAGCTTAATCTTGTACATTTTTTTCATATATCGACCATCGGATGTTGTCAGACAAGTAAAAGTTTTAAACTTGTTAACTGTACATAGCTTGCAAATCCAGTGGTAGAGCCATAAGTTTCTAGCTAAGTGGTACTAAGAGATTGAATTTTAAACCTTAAGAGGCACCTTTACGTAAATAAGTTAAAATTTAAGAAGGTTCTTCTATATACATACGGAAATTTTTGTGGGTTGATGTGGGCAATTGCACAAACAGCAGCCCACACATGGCTCCAGCACTGAGCGAATCTAGAAAAAACTTGATAACTTTGTGTGTATATATATACTGTAACACCTACTCTTTTGTCAGACGGTCAACTGCTCAAAACAACTGAAGCACAACCATGGGAAGCAAATAAATCTATAAAACCAAATACTTGAATACAACAGTTTAGAACAGCTTACTTACAACCCTCTTCTGGATTCCAGCTCATCACATTTTGGCTTTGCCAACAGTTCTTGTGTTTTTTTAAGGTTAGATTGGAGGGAGGGGGTCCGACTTTAAATCCATGGATCTGAAATCCCGGTGAAATAAACACTCCCCTAAGTGAACTGCGGCCGCTTACGAAGATAATTAATTAGAAATTGGCAATTGGCTGTCCCATTAAGGTCACAAATTTATAGTCTTAGTGCCCCTCCTTCACATGTTTCTGGCTCCACCATTGATAATTAGGTATAGACACCCTGGTATAAGTAGTTTTTTATTTTCTTTAGGTCTTTACGTCAACACCTAGTCCAAGATGGTGGCAGTTGCAGCTTTTAGTTGCCTTCTGCTCTCTTCAACCATTATGCTGATAAAATATGTAAAGAATAATTGTCTGAAACGGGAATATGTTTGCTATAACATGATCCCACAGCAATGATTCTTTGGATTCTGCAATTAATTAACAGTGTTCAGTTCATAACCACTCTATTTCTTTTTGCTATAATAATATGACAGTTGATAATAAAAATGTGAATGTCTACCGGGTGTGCATGGCTGAGAAATAATATTCAGAGACAGAGGGCTGACTGAAAAACTAATTTGAAATCGAATCTTGGCATAATTGATCTTTTAATTAATAGCCAAGTGATGATCACCTGATCATGGAAAGACCTAGTCAAATCTGTCAATGATGCGCCTGAAGATTCAAAAGAATCCATCGCCTGATGGCAACAACTCTGTTACAATTGGTGCCCTTAGTTAGTTACACGCCTCGTGCAATCCTTGAGGGAGTTGGTACAATGGATGAGGCAAGGGCTGGTAGATGGTCAGTCTCCGTTTTGAATTCCTGTGGTTTTCACTCTTTGTGTGTCGCAAAAGCAGGGCATGAATATGCAAGTTGAAGCATCGCAGAGATGTCACCCCTAAAGCATCCAAAGCAACCCTAGATCTTGGGTGGTGGGAATTCCTCCCGCTGTCTCAGCTAGTCACAGTCTTCGTGCAAGCAAGTAGTTCTTTTCTGCTTCTAATAGATCATTGAATTACTATTAATTATGTGCTGTTGGTGGAGAAATTGAACAGTTCAGGCTCGAAGAGCTGGGCTATTTACAAAACAATCACCTTCTCCCTAGCTGCTCAACTACTAGCTCCAGCATACCAACCAGCTCTCTCTACTAATATTCATGCACATCACATGTAGTAAGTAATATATAGCTTCGTTTTCAAGATATACATTAGCTTCACTTTTTACATTTTTATTTGGATCAGGTAGAAATGAATCCCATGACAAATGTAACTTGTGGACATTTTGTTTCGACTAATTTGAGTTGCAATGAAATCTTATTTACATATCTAAACAACATGATCTACGATATTGAGCTTTTAGGTGTTGAGAAATGAAGATGGCTTTCATAAGAAGGATTAGACCTTTTAACTTAACTGAAGCTTAAGAATCTAATCATACATAGTTTATTCAACGATATTGCATCCAGTCGGTGAGGATTATAAGGAGAGTAAATATTAATATATGAGTCCAAACCTGCCACCCACATGCACACACACACACACACGCACAAGGAGACGAGGAGGTTGGATCAGTGCACATTCACAAGTACTGCATGCTCGAAACAACTCAGAAGTTGATCTTGGTAAAACAAACAGTGTTGGTTTTAAGATAGTTCTTTACCTTCTTTATGACATCTGAAAACGAGTGTTTGGTAAGAAGAATACTGTTCTTTTGGGACACATGTATGTTCCTAAAACAAGTTCCAAAAATATTATGTCTTTATTCAAGAAAATAAACATAGTGTAATTATAGATATTGGCCCTAAAAGACCATGGTCTTCTTCAAACCTGTGTATCGAAGAAGCAATATTCTTCTGATCAAATGCCGGCCCTCTAAAGAGGCTAGCTAGAAAGAACGGTACATCTAATTAAGAGGTTGCATTATATGAGGACTAATACCTAATAACTCCAAAGACTTATTGGCTGTTGCTCTTAGATGGAAGGAGTTTGCATTCCTAACATCTCATAAAAAAGAGAAAGAAACGTTGAAGACTAAAAATGAAAGAAAGAATAGGCATCCGCCTACCATTTGGCTAGATGATCACCTACTCAAAGAAAATGAACTGCAACCATGGGATGAGAGCAAACAAATCCATAAGACTGAGGCTTTCAATAAATCAGTTTAAGCCCCACTTGCTTCTACATTGTTTTTGCCTTAATTTAAAACATTGCCTGTTGCTTGTGTTCTTTAATGATGAGGAACGCATGTAGGGAAATACCTGGAGAATAACAACTTTCAATTCACAACCCCGCTGGTTTTTAACAACACTGATGGTAGCAGCCTTACAAAAACCAGTGATGAGGTAAACAAGGAGAAAAATGTGTTCACTAATACTAGTGACAAAGATGTCTTTCAATTTTTTCTCTTTTTTTTTTTTTAAACAGCCATCAAGTGGATCAAACACCCTTTATGAGTGTGCTGGGTGACTTTATATATATGTATACATATAGTCAGCACCGTCCATTTAATGCAATTAAATGGTTAAGAAAAAAGAGCTAATACTAGATGACAAAAAGGGCCATTACTTTTTTCTTTTTCCTTTTTTTTTCTTAACTATCATCGTGATAGATTAGAGTGTCTTGATTAAATGGCTGGGTGACTCTAAAAAAACAGTCGGGTTCAATTTTTCATATGTATACATATATGTAAGGGCGGTAGTGGGGTGGTGGGGTTTGATGGGAAAGGGGAATTGGAATTAGCTGAAACTTTTTTATTTTTAGTCATATGATAGTTACATAAGATAACATTGATTTTTTCTATCTATATAATGATAGTTCATGCAAGGGGTGGTGATTTAATTTGAACATTGTTTTTTCGAATACATTTTCTATCTATGCCAGGTCGGCCAAATTGAAATATCATTCTTAGTTCAATCTTGTTTCCAAGTCATAACATAGCCAAACTTTGTTGGGAAAATGCGACGGTGCTTTTAATTTTTTCTACTTTTTGACAACTTTAGAACATGCGATGGATGGAAAATGATGGATATCTCTTTTGTTTCTTTTTCGGTCAACCATCACCAATGATCAATAAAGGAAAACTTTAATTTTTAAAATGATTTTTTCTTATTAGTTGTTTTCAAACACGAAATTTTGATGAAGAGTAAGATAAAAAGCAAGAAATTCCTATTTAAAAGCAGGGGCAGAGATAACTGTAGGTTGAGTGGGGCATATATACCAAGGAGCCCATTCTAAAACTTTGTTTTTAATCTGGGGTAAAGTCAAGGTAGGGTCTACTTGGGCCTTGGCCACACCTCAAATTTTTTTTTGAATTTACATATAAATTTTTAAAAATTTCACTCATTTTATATAAAAATTTTGAAAAATGATATTTAGGTCCTAGTCAAAATTTAGAAACTTCAATTTGACCCCTTTCATGAAAAATTTTTGGCTCTGCTCCTGTTTTTAATGATTAAATTTGGGTAGATTTGGGTCTAATTATATAGATTAGTCCCACGAGCTCAAGACTAATTGAAAATTTGTTACCTATATATTTAGTGCTCCATAGACAAAAATTTCTGCCTTTACCCATGTTTAAAGGGATTTGATATTCCCACAATTTTCTTTATTTAACTTTTGAGCTCAACCAACACTGATATTATGGAGGTAGTGGGCGACATCTTCATCTAAAATCTTTTTGTTTTTGGAAACCTCATTTATAAAAACCAAGTTTTTTAAAGAGTTTTAAAAACATGGTATGTTTTTTATGACACTCAATACCCAGATTTACTTCATAAATGCATCCTCTAATCACCCTGATTTTTCTTAAAGTTAAGATAATATTTAGCATTCTAAACAGGATAAACGCGATTCGCTTATGATCAGATGACGTTTCCGATGTTTATTACATCTAAAGGGCATTAATCAAGTTGATGCCACATTTCACTTCATAACTTTTTTTCATTTTTCTTCCACAAGTTTCCATTTATGGTGTTGTTATTGTCTACGTGCATGGCAGTCATGCTTGGTTCATCAATATCGAATGATCTTAACAGTACGATTATGTGAAAGAAAATGTGTTAATTACTTATATGTCAAGGCTTTAAGGGTCTCGGCGTAGCAGCTGAGCTACTTGTTAGTAGGTGGCTGGTGCTTGATTTGGGTGGGCACGGGCCTCAGTCACAAACCCAAGCATGCATAAGCTTGGAGGCAATTTCCAAAGAAGTTGGTGCAACAGCTTAACGTTAGGGGTGAACACGAGTTGAGCCTGAGTTTAGTCAGGTCGAGCTCGGATAGACTAATAAAACATCGAGCTTGAGAATAGCTCAACGGAAGCAGCTGGAACTCGACTCGACAATTACGTGTTGAGCTCGAGCTCGACTCAATTAAGACTCGACAAACAAGTTTGAATAGAATTGGTATTCATCATTATGTGTTCAGCTCCAGCTCGACTCGATCAAGGCTCGACAAACTCGTAAATTCGTTTGAATATATCGACTTGATTAAGGCTCGACAAACTGACCACGGCTCGAGCTCGACTCGGCAGTTATGTGTTGAGCTCGAACTCAACTCGATTATTTGAATGAGCCGACTCATGAACTCGAGCTCCACTCGTTAAGCAAATGACTCAGCTCAAACTCATTCACGAGTATAGCTTTGTTCATCCCTACTTAATGTATTGGGAGTTAATAGGCAGTCGGTGGTCTCTATTTTAAGTGTCTCTTATGTTACAAAAGGAGTGAATCATCAATGCAAAGTTAATGCGCAGCATAGGCGGCACCTCGAGGCAACAAAAGTAGGCAGCCCAAGAAGCTGAATAAGAGTTTAGACTCTTCGCCGGGTTGTTAGGTTCCTGGAAATAAGCCTTGGAAGCGAGTCTTTCAAGCGGGGTCGGTTGTCAGCACAAACACTACAGCAAGTATCTCTTCAATATATCCCATAACAAGGCCATTGTTTGAATCATTTTGCTAAATTATTTGCTCTTTGATTCCGACGATGGCAAGATGGGTGAATAAGAGAAAAGACAATGTAAGAATGCGCGTGATGCCAAGTATATGAAGGACACTCTTGAGAGGGGGAATAAAATAATAATCATGCGTGGAGTACCCAAGTAACCTCCCCCATAAAACAACAATAAGTATACGTTGCTGTGTCCCACTAAATACGAAGGCCAACCATCCAAGGGGAAGCCTACTGATGTTGCCAACAAATATAAACTGCAACTTTACTGTAGTTTGAATACGGCATGCTCTTTCAATTTTAGCACAGGAATATGTGTGTCCGTGTGTGTGTGTGTGTGTGTGTGTGGAGGGGCTCGGCAAACATGTCAATGCATGCACAGTATTTTTATTACAGAATACTTCTTCTTCATGTCCCCATAAACTTGTTGGTATAATCACAAATACCTTTAACGGGTTATAAAGAGTAAGGAATTTCTCAGGGTCAAATTTTTACAAAACAATAAATCATAAAATTAGGAAAAATTGAAGTAAATGAAAAACTAACAAGAGAACATAACAATCAAACTCAACAAATTGATAAAAAGGATGTTTTAATAACGACGGAAACGAGTACAAGTCATTGGTTTTTTTTAAGCTTTAAAACAATTTAAATAATGTAAAATAAAGAGAAAAACACGATAAAAACACAAAAAAAAAAGTATTTTATAGTTTTTTCCAAAAAAATGAAAATAGAGGGGTTTTCTTAGTTTAACATTTCATCTAGTTTTTCAAAGAAAATGGGTTTTTTGTGATTATGTTATATATATGTGTGTGTACGGCACACACTTGTATGTATGTGCCCATCCACGCACTATGTGTGTAAGGCGCACACTTGTATGTATGGATGTGCCCATCCACGCACCATTTTATTGGACATGCTAGGAAACTCAATTCACATTAGATGATGCCATCATCTCATCTGCGTCCAGACAGGGCCTTCAAAATCAAGTTTGGTATGATCATGTCAGCACGTACGCCATCTGTTCCAATTAATCAATAATTTAAAACAAAAACGCGCGCCGACGCACACAACCCATTAATGCTGAGGGGCCAGGAGGATCTAGAACGTTCCTTAAGTCTATCTTGGAGGCGAAGAAGGGACCATCACAGAAGATGAAATGAAGTGGATATATATATATATATATATATATATGGACAGCTAAAATAAATACAAAAAAAAAGTAATTAGTATTTTTTTATTTAATATTAATTATATATACATATATATATATATAATCAACATGACGCATGTGACTACGTATGCTTTGAAGAATTTCCTTTATCTTAAATTCTCCTTTGATGAAGAGGCTTTACGTTTATGCTACTGTCAACTTCAAAAAAGCGACTTTGTGTTAAATATTGTTATTTCAAGAATTTACTTTGTAGGTTTGAAGAATTTTTCTTGGAGCCGGCAAGGGCTCTCCTTTAATTAATTTACCGAGTAGGGGCTTGGACTCAAGGCCTTTTAAACCAAATGACCCAAAATCAATTTCATATTTTTCAAACTGTCCATCTTAGTATAATCTAGTTGGTGTCTGCCTAATCTTCTTGTAATTAATCTCAAGTTTTGAATTGTTAAGCATGCAACAAAGTTTTTCAATTAGAGTACAGTTTTCTTAAGTTCTAAACCCACAAATAAAAGCAAATTCAATTGTTGTCACCTAAATATATTCATAAATGTTGCTCATAATAGATTAATTGCAGTTAAAAAAAGAAAATTGATTCAAATTTAAACTCGGATAATTGGATAATAAACCCAGGCAAAAAGTAGTTCGACGGCATCCACATGGCTTAGACTTTCACATGAGAAATGGAAGGGGCCTCTTCCTCTTCCATTTCAATGTTTCATGGGCTCCACGAATCACTTTCCTAGATGAAGACATTGGTGCTAGCTGGTTTCAACCCCGACCAAGAAGAGTCCAATTTTCATACTAAAACGGCTCAGGGAAACCAAATGCCACACAAATGAAACCGGTCAAACACGCTTCGTAGTGCTATAGATGTCTCATTTTTTTTAGGGTTTTTTTTTCTTTTCTTTAAGGTGAACAAGAGTAGCATTTCAGTCTAAAAAAAAGCTAAAGCTTCCACCCCTATCTCAATAGAGTATAGGGTCTTGATGTCTTGGAATATCATCTTCAGGCTTCATTATGCTTCAATTTGTACATCAATAACTTTTTTTTTTTTTCACCACATAGAGTTGAGATTCGAGAATTAGAAATGGAGACAATGACAACCTCACCCCCTCTATTTTTTTTTTCCTCTTTTCACTAAAGTGATCGTTGAGGGTTAAATTTGCTCAACTACCTTTGAAAGGTTATGTTAAAGGTTAGATGCATCATCAGCCTTCTTCCTGGCCGTATATGCAATAAAAAAGACTAACAGGCCTTGAAATGTCATTTCACATAATATGAAATGAGTTCGCGTTTATTTTGTCTTTTCAAGGATGAAACAGAAATCGAGACGTACCCGAATTCTTTTTTTGCCAAAAAGTTGGTGGGCTTGACTTATGTGGCTGGAGTACTTGTGGATCACTGTGCTTTGAACTTTGTGAGTTTTTCTTCTTTTAGTCTGTGCAGCGCAAGCGTCACAGCACCAACTCCGAGTAAATTTAGGAGGAATGCTGAGCAAATCTTTGGCATTTATTGGAGTAAAATGTATTGTAGACCTAATTTTAGTGCCATCACATTTCAATCATTATCTTAGCATGACGAAAGCAAGTATATGTTTTTTTTTTTTTTTCCTTTTTTCAGTTTAGTTGTTTCTTAATATGTAGACTTTTAAATTTTTTAAGAAATATTTTCCTTTTAACTATCAATGGCAATCGCTACATGACCTTCTTGTTTTGAAACGTTTAAAATTGGAATAGGGTGGGAAAAAAAATCCACCCTCTTCTAAGACTTTTTTTCACAGTAAAAAAAGTTATGGATTATGTTACTGCTCCATAACATGCCTTTGAGTGGAGTAATTTCAGCAAGTGTTTTGTGAATCAACTCTATTTTTAAAGGCAAATTTATAGGATAATAATTAGGAATGTCAATATATCTGATTTGAATTAGATATTCGGTCGAACCAATACCTAATAAATAAGATATAGAAAAAAATCTGACATTTGATTAAGAAATCGGGTCGAGCTTGGATTTAATAAATGACATCTGATCGAATTTAGATTTAGGTATACATAAATATTCTATTAGATTTGGATACAGATTCGTATTGGATTCATTTAAAATGACAAATATCTTGTATCTAATGTTATTACATTGTGAACATTGACAAAATCTGGTACAAAATTTGGATTCGATATGAATATAAAAATCGGATTCGGATTGTAAAATTGGATTTTGGATTTGGATATAAATTTTTTATCTAAATTTGAATCCAATTATATGAATATCCGAAAAACGGATATGATTAAGGATATATCTCATCCAAATCCGATCCGTTGACATTTCTAATAGTAACAATATGTTATTGCTGTCAAACCATCCCTTAAAGGTTATTCGGCATTAACAACAAGGTATGAGTATTTCATGAATCCACATTAAAATTAGGGTATACTCATAAAACACATGAACAAGTGTCTTTAATTTTGAGGTAGATTTATAAAACACTCATGAAACGGCCCCTTAGAATTTAAGGTTTGACAATTTTCTCAAAATAAAAAGGTTTAAAAAATTACATTCTATCTACTCACATGAACTCTGTCATTCTATATGGATCTCTCTTTATTTTCCTGTTTTATTTATGCTATTTTACAAACGAGAAAAAAAAAATCATCTCTTATTCTTACCTTTATACAGCGGGTCTCCTTTTAAAACCGGCCCATTTTATGAAAAGCGCACTCACGTGTTTGGGTGCCAAAAATATAACCTGAGCTGGGTTCATAATAGCCTAATTTACGTTTGATTCTCCACTCCAACCTGGCCAATTGATCCGGAACTTAAAATCATTGGCATGAATATCCTTTCTCTGGATTTGCATCTCAATTGGGAAAAAAAAAATGAAAACATATTCAGTAGGAGCAAACCTACTGAATATCCCTTCTCTATTTTAGTTTTAGTAATGAAACTCGACCACCAAACCTTACAAGGACAACCCCATAAAGAAGTTCAAAATGAGACTCGATTCATGATCTTCAACTGGACTTAATTCATATTCTCTGACTCGATCCAGGGTGAGGAATGGATGCTGTTGCATGATGCAGTTATGTGGTTTTTGAACAGACGAATTGGGTTGGGCAGCTTCCTAATTGTGATATTCTCAAGAGGCAATAAGCTTGGTTATGAAACTCAAATTTTTGAAGCCTAATACCAACAACTACCCTGTTGGAGAAAGTTGTGGGCGCCATTGCACGCGCTACCCCTTAAAAGAGCAATGGATATTTTGGAATTTTTTTAAAAAGAAATGTCCTTCATAGTCTTTTTACTTTTTTCGATTTTCATTTTCATCTTTATAAAAAGTTCTCTTTTTCAATGTAAATTGAGGGTATTTTGGTTATTAGCCATATTGACACACGAAAATTCTTGCACCAGTATGGTGCATATAACCAGGTTCGTTCGCAATATAGCTAGCTCTCCTTGGCATGGACAATCAACCTTGGTTCAATATATTTAATGGATACACATTCTCGCACAACGTTCAATGTTCATTCAATCATGTAGTGATGAGTGCATGAATTGGTCATTGATAGATTTTTTTCTTTTTTTTCCTAAAGAGGTCACACATTTGTTTTCAACTTTTATTTAGGGGAAAATGTCTTCGGTGTAAAACCCTCAAGGTCATGTTGTTATGCCTCTAAGGTTTTGGTTTGCTTTAGGCTTGAGTGGACTTATATTACATCGTTCAATTCAGGTGTTGCATTGCCACTGTTTGCAGCTTAGAAGAGTAATGCATCCGGATCAGGGAGCCTTATTGCATATGTCACAGTTTGTAACTCATAAGAATAATGCACTAGAAATGTCAAAGAGATCAGTATGACAACAACTATGAAATTCAAATCTCGAACCTCTTTATTGTGGGTCGCCTTACTACCCAGTTGAGCTATACCCCTAAGTCAAAGAGATCTTACATTTTTTGTGTTTTCATGCGATCATTATCAATCAAATTATAGAATTTACTTAGAGTATGTCACTCTCGTGAAAAAAAAAAAAAATTAAGAGTGTTCCTAACTAAAAGGCAAAGATTTCAAATATTATGGAACCAGTTCATGCATGTTTAGCCTTGGCATAAAGAGTTTCGTCCGCTTGGCTACTTAAAGTTTTTAAGAAAGTCTCATTACATACCTTTTTAATTAAAAAAAAGAAATATAAAAAATATTTAAAAAATAACAAAAAATTCAAAATAACAAAAAATTAAATCCTGTATAGCATGTGAAAGAATCAATTTGCCATAGATTGGATTATTCTGATATTTTGGCTGACTTTTACAACACTAGGTCTACCCAAGGTGTTCTCCTTAGAAACTCATTGAAGAAAGTGGAAAGGCCGGCCACACTTTTAAAAGGCCATTTAAAATCTATGCACTAAGTGCACAAATTTTTGTGCACCAGTATGATTAGTGTTACACTTATAAAAAACTTATACAAATAGAAATAAAAAAAAATATAAAATTTATTTTTTATTTAAATTACCAAAATGTCTTTCTCTTCTTTAATGTGTACCATGCTCAGTGCGCACACAACTTTGTCTTTGAATTAATGGGCTGCGAACGAGAATTATGAGCGAAAGGGTCAGCTCCAAGTCATCAATAGGCCTCACTTTATACGTGCAATATCTCTTTACATTACTCACCAAAAAGTAACGTTGATTTTTTCCTTCCCCTCTTTCCCCGACACCAGTAAGCCGTCCGTGGGTTGGCCTGCATGATATAGAAAGAAAAAGTATACACCGCTTAGGCCTAGGAAGTGGTGCCCAAAGAATATTACGCTGTTGATGTTTGGTCCACTCCTTCCAATATATATCTTACACATCAAAGGCTGATCTTGTTCTTTGCATTTATTTTGTTGAATGTAGGGTCGCTCTCTCTAAATTGCTTTTTTAAATGTGAAATTCCTAAGCTCTTACACCTCAAAGCTGAAAAGTTAATCCAAAAGCTCTTTATAGTTGGTGCTAGCTTTCATGTCTGTCTCTATTTTTATGTACAATTATCATTGCAGTGGGCTTGACTTGGGGTAGAGCCAAGAATTTTTTGTCAAGGCGCACTACCTAAAATTATAATTTTTTTAGAAGCACCTTTATGCATATAAAAGAAAGACTAGAGTGAAATTTCAATATGAAAATAAATTTTTTTTTTTGGTAGGCCTGTGTGGGCAATTGCCCACACCTGCCTTTGCCCCTAGCTTGATCTAGGCATTAGGCGTGGTCATTCTGTTGGTCTTTTGGGGATCATTTTCTTGTGTGGATGGAAGTTAATTGTCTTGAAATCCAACACATCAACTCTTTGTATTGCAAAAAGAGACATCCATATGCAAGTTGAAACATAATAGAGACATACCCAAAACACCAAAAATAGGTCTGATATCATTGAGGGATGAAGAAAGGTTGGGCCGAAGTTCGACTGTACACTAGTACGATGAAATACTCCTCTTATATACTTGAAAGTCAAGTACTTCAAAAAGTCTAAAAGGACCATATATTTTTTTCAAGTTCAAAAAATAACAAAAAGTTTTGGCAAATCAGAAACCTCATCTTTTAATGAGGAGGTGAGGCCCTGCCAATAATTAAGAATCAAGTAAAACCTATTGGAAAATAATTTTGAAAAACTAAATGAATTGTACAAAATAAAAAAAATGATCAATTTCCTAAAATACTCTAAAATATTTAAATTTAATTTAAGTACTCTTATATCAGCTAGCTAATCCTATTTATTTGCACCAATTCCACTCGAAATCATCCAATTGAAGCCGACTTTGGTAATAAGTACCGTCCTGTTGTGTGACTTGAATTCAACCAACAGCGCATGTGGAGATCGATGCAACATGTGTGAGATCTAGACACATTAAAGTTTTGCCGAAATTAAACTTGTTTTTACACTAACAACGACAAAAGACTAATATGAAATGGATCTCTAAACTGTCGGCAGGGGCAACCCTAAGTGAACAATAAAATTTCATTCCAAGTCCTACACTTTGCCCGATATTATAAAAACATGGATAGTGCCAATGGAGAATAGTATTAAGCACTTAACGTCTTACTTCTGCACTAATATGTTATAAGTGTTATATTAGCTGACATGCATTGGGCTGAACTCAACCATAGACCTAGAAAGTAAGAGCCAATGGAGATCTTCGGCTCTTGTCCAAGCAGTCTGAATGAATACTCCTTTTAACTCACCCACAACTATTAAAGTTTTCCACCATAATCATTTCCTTTCATGTAAAATACAGATTATTTGATGATTTGAAAATTAAGCTTTGAAATTTTGAAAACCCACAATAATAAGAGAAAATAAAACAATAAAGATGTGTTTAAAACCAACAAACAGAGATTGTTTGTAAAGTTGACTAGGAGAAATAATTAACGCCGTTATTAAATGTTAAACAAATTATAGACTTGTCAATAAATTTTTGGCTAATACATTAATGTATCCTTAATCAATTCCCACACTGCAACCTTTTCTTTCTTTCACTGCTTAAGTTAAAATCGTGTGATTCACGAGGGAGCAGAGCTAGAAGATTCTGGCTAACTGGCACTAGTTATAAAATTTTATGTTTTAAAAAAGTACCATTAGAAAAAGTATGGTAGAATATCCATATCAAAATCAGTAATTTTTTGTATAGGCAATTGTGGACACATTGCCCACACGGCCTCTGCCCCGGGATTTGGGGTGACTGATACTTAACAACACTTGCGTGAAACCTTAGTTTCTATATATGTGATAGAATCATTTCAACTGCTTTGAACAAATTGTCTTCAACTTTGAGGTGAAACTTGAGGGGTTCTTTTAACAGGTCAAGCGGACAAGTCATGGAAAAGCTGGATCCTGAAACGTCCGTCTCTGAAAAGATAGGACATTTCATAAGAATCTAAGGAAGGGATGGATGACCGATGACTCACTCTCTTTTGTAGATGCACTGGTTTAATTGTTTTGTCTCTATGTTGGCACGTAATAGCAACAAGCACTATCAGGAGAGTTTCTCGAATGGATTGGTTTAAAAGCCGAGACAAAAACTGATAGGTAGTCCTTAAGGTGAGAAGCAGTTGGGTAGGAACTTTGGCTCTCTTCTGGTCGGTAGGATGAAATACTTCTCTTGTTCATCCAGATAAGAGTTTCTTGAATGTATTTATTTCATTGATACATATAAATTAGGCGTAAGGCAGTAAAATTTTCTTTGGAGTAATAAAGTAACTTCATTATAAATTAGAAACAGTGCAGGAAAATTTTTCTTTTTGAGAAACAAGGTGACTTCATTCATTCATTCAAGCAAGGATGATGCATATGTACGATACATATGAATTAAAATTAGGTATGATATAAAATTCTGTACTTAGAGAGAATAATTAGATTCTCTCTCAAATAATGGAGATGGAGGGACAGTGGGTGTTGTCGCTCAGACTATGGCTATTAAGGGTTTTTTGGAAACAGTGTTATTGTTTTATAAAAAAATGGTTCACATTAATATACTTGACAAAATATTTTACCAATCTACTTTTATTTATTTCTACCATAGATTTATAAGATAGTACCAATGTGTTTACTATTACCAAACAGCCACATAGGACTCAATTTTCATGGCGGCGGCTATCACTTACTGTATGAGCTGACGAAAGAAAACACTGTGAAGGGAACCTTTTATATATGAGCCAACAGTTACAACATTGTCTGGTTTTAAACCTTTTCTTTTATCAAGGTTTCTTATTTCACTTTTTTTTTTTTTCATTTTGAGGTTATTTCTGTTTTATTGTTTGGCTTTCGTTTTAATTATTTCATTTTACATAATCTCCAATTCATTTAATTCAGACTGTCGCCAAAATCATTGAGTTCAAAATTGTGTTCCCTGACCTTTTCGATCTGTCACTTTTGAGACAGCAATATCTGAACTACAGATTAATTTATATGTTTAAACATGTTTTTATTGTATGATGGACCAGAATTTGTGCCCACTTCATTATTAAATCATGTCCAGTCAGAGACTATTGCATGATAGAGTGGCAAGTTTTCATAATGTTAGGAAGAAAATGACATGTGATGAAATAAAAACTTTTCATAAACCTTTGAAACGGCAGTAGAACTTAATTTCAATAGTTAAAGCCCCAGAAAAATATCACTGCTGCTTTAGATTTAAAGGTCATGTATTTTGAAACTAGTAGGCAGCTAATAAAACTAAACTCTTTTTAAATAAGGTTTCTTCAAAAGTATGAAATAAAATAGATGTCCTTCACATTAATTTCATGAATAGCACTGGGGTGATTTAAAGATGAAAATGTCAATCACATTCAAATAGTCATCATGCATGACTTATCATTCAATTTTCTTATATATATATATATATATCTATATATATTATTGATTATGAAAATTTAAAAAGAAAAAAAATATGTGAAGCCCCAACTGTTGAGAAAAAAATAAAGACAAAAAATGTGAACTAAAATACTAAAAGATGAACATGGTAATCACATTCAAATGGTCCTAGTGAATGACTCATCATTCAATTTTCTTATTCATATATAGTATTATGAAAAAATGATTGTCGGAATTTAAAAAATGGGAAAAACAATCGAAACCCCAACTCCGTTTCCTAAGAAAAATAAGAGAAAAAAACGCTGAAAAATCCAATTTAATTTATATAAACAACAACCGCTGGCGATGAGCCTGCAACGATGAAGGGGATGCAGTCATGGAGAGAGAGAGCAGTCATTTTATGATAAAATAATCTCAAAAGTCATGGAGTGAGCAGTCATTTTATGATAAAATAATCTCAACCGGAGCCACAGGTTGCGTCATTCGGACTGCTTCCAGCAGATTAAGATATACCATGTTACCAATGTCCACTCCTTTGACGGGCAGCCGCCGCAGTGACCAGTTAAGCCGCAACCTGTTTTTCTTTCTTTTCGAGCTTCATTTTTGTTTCTTTCTTTCTTCCAAAGAAGAAAGCAAAGATTCATAAGAAACTATTTATCAAAACCAAGTTGGTAGTACCTTGGGAACAAAAAACGAAGAGGGTGAAATCATGATCTTTGGATTCCAAGCGTGGGATGAGATCTAGGAGTTCTTTTCTGCTTTGGTTAACCTCCTCATTCAATCAATCTACGTGATCCCTTCTCTTAATTTATTCATATGGATGCGTGGGAAGATTAGTTTAAGCTATGTAGCTTGGGAAGTGTCCTCAGTAGTTGTTGATATAGAGGGTTAAGGTTGTGTGTGTGTGTGCATGCAAGGGAGGACCCAGGGTAGTGCCTACGCTTGACCCCACCTCATATTTAAAAAAAAAAAAATTACATGTAGAAAAAATCACTTGTTTTATATAGAAATTTTGAAAAATGATATTTCCATCTTAGTCAAAATTTAGAAGCTTTGATTCGAGCCTCTTCACCAAAAATTTATGGTTCTGCTCCTGCCCGCACGCACATACCCAGATCGTGTGTGCAAGATGTGTGGTTTTAATTTTTGATTTTTTGTTGATTGAAGTTAACAAGAAGCCTTGAAGATAAAGTATGAAAAGGAGAAAAAAGTTGCTTGAGTTGACCATTTTATCATTGTGTGTCCTTTTGGAATATTTCGGCAATATGGACCTTCTCCTCTACGCCCTTTTGCTTGTGAATCCATCGTTTACTTGTTAAGATGAATAAGGAAGGAGTGCATAAATATGTAAATTATACTAATCTGGCTATTAGTGTGTCCCTGTCAGAGATTGATGGGATTTATTAAGGGTT
Source organism: Nymphaea thermarum (assembly GCA_011799765.1). Classification (NCBI taxonomy): domain Eukaryota; kingdom Viridiplantae; phylum Streptophyta; class Magnoliopsida; order Nymphaeales; family Nymphaeaceae; genus Nymphaea; species Nymphaea thermarum. Next base: position 60,132 of record JAANDH010000711.1, read on the forward strand.
TTATTTAATTTTCAGCTTCGATATAGTAAGAGTTCAAAGATACTTACTGACATCCTAAAGTCGGACTCACACATTTTAGGGAGAGAAATTTATGTGTACACAGCACACCGTGTTGTGCAATAAAGGAAGGAAGAATTTTTTGGTATGTGCAATAAAGGAAGGAAGAATATTTTGGTAATTTAAAATGTCCTCCATAGTCTTCTTATTTTTTTTCATTTTCAATTTTGTCTTTACAAAAAGTTTTTGTTTTCAATGTAAAATGAAGGTATTTTAGTCATAAATATATGTAGGTCCACAGTATGATGCATATAACCAGGTTCACATTTTAGAGGTTACACCACTATTCTTAGGAGACTTTCTTTAGAGTTTCACATAGAGATATCGGAAAAAGTTGAGACGAGATCATTCGATTCTTATGGGTGCTAAGTTCCTGTAAACGATGGAACCAAACTGGAGCCATATTAAAATTTTTAAAATATTTAGTAGAAACTTTTAAATTCTCAGGCTATTGTGCTGCAAATGACGACGTGTAACAAGGTGAATCAACGGTCGAATAAATTTTTCTGCGTTTGTTAGAATGGAAAAATTTTAAATTTTTAAATTTTTTTTCTCGATGAACAGTGGATTTCTGGCACATCAAACGCCGCTTAGGAGAAGAGGTTTTTGCTCTCAATCGGGCGGTGAGATTCCCTTCCGCTCACTTTGAGAAAATTTGAAATGAGATAATGCTCTTTTGATACAAGGTGCTTTAGGTGGTGGATTTGTATGTAACCAGGAAGGTGGGAGTGCCCCATTGGGTGGGCCAAGAAGAGACCCACAGATTCTCCTTGTCTCCCCATGGTTACAGACTAGAGAGGGATTCTCCATGACACATTTTAACTGCTCAATCAAACCAAAAACTGAGTTTGTGGGATGCTTCCACCATATTTGGATGGATGAAAGGGAAAAATATTTTAAAGAATGAAAAAGAAAGGAATGATTAGTGAAGGGAAAAAGAAAGGAAAGGAACTATTGTAAAAGCATGTTTGAATAGGAAAAAAATATTTAAAAAATCATTTAAATTCATTTGCAATAATGCCCCTAACACCCTCAATTTTGATTATAGATATATTTTTATCTTAAGTAAAAAAAACAGCGTTTTAAATATAGTAAGACATAAAATCAAAATACAAGTAACTAAAAAATGATATGCAAAAATAGTAGTTGACAAATGAAAGAGAGGTAGAGAGAAAAAAAGGCAAAATTGTCACTTTGAATAAAGTTTTTTCGTTTT